>JADRCD010196903.1:0-18146 GCA_019843815.1 Montemys delectorum | reverse complement strand
TTTTTTTCAGATTATAACTCACATATCAAAAGCTTAAAAGCAACACCCACATATAAGAGACAAGATATAACATTAGTCATTTGAGTCTCAGTTACCTCACTTGGGATTATTTTTCTTCTTCCATCCTTTTAGCCGCAAATTTCAGAACATCATTTCTCTTAACAGCTGGGTCTTTCCATCTTCTAGTCTCTTCTTCAATTTCTTTCCTCTGTGTCTTAAAGATTTTCTTTCTACATCCCAGGATGTTTTCTGGGGATACTGTGAAAGGAGCTGTTTCCCTGACTTCTTGCTCCATTGTATGTAGGAAGGCTGCTGATTTTCATGTGTTAAGGTTGTATCATGGAACATTGCTGGAAATTGTATCAGCTCTAGAAGTTTCCTGGTGCAGTCTTTAAGGGCTTTTATGAATAAAATGTCATCTCCAGATAAAGATACTTTGAGTCCTTTCCTGTTTGTATCCCCTTCGGTTTTTTTTTTAATGCTCTTATAAGACTTTAAGTACTATATTCAATAGATTGGAAAAATAAACATCCTTGCTTTGTTCCTGATATTAGGGTAAATGCTTTGAGTTTCTCTCTGGTTTATGTTGGCTGTGGGCTTGCTGTAAATTGCCACTATAATATTGAGGTATGTCCTTTGCGTTCTTACTCTCCAGGACTTTTGTCATACAGGGGTGTGGAATGTTGTCAACGGCCCTTTCTACATCTAATGAGATGATGTTATTTCTCGTCTTTCAGATTGTTAATGGGGTGGATTATGTTTATTGATTTACAGATTTGAACTACCCCTGCGACTCTGGGATGAAGCCTATTTGATCATGGCAGAAAACCTTTTTGATATGTTCTTAGATTTAGTTTGCAATTAATTTATTTAGAATTTTTGTGTCTATGTCCATAAATGATATTTATCTACAAATTTTTATTGGGTCTTTGCATAGCTTTGGTATGGAATAATAGTAGCTTTGTAAAAAGAATTAGGAAGTGTTCCTTTAGTTACTATTTGGTGGAATACTTTGAGTTAGAATTATTCATTCTTCTTTCAAGGTCTGATAGAATCCAAATGACTGGGCTGAATCCATCTGGCTCAGGACTTTTTTGGAGAGGGAGTGGGATGGGACTTCTATTTTACTAGAGGTTTTGGGAGGGGTATGGTTACATTGTTTATATGATCTGTACTATGATGGGTCTTACATAAAAGGCATGCATCCATTTCTTGTACATTTTTCAATTTGATGTAATGTAGATTTTCAAATTATGTTATGATTTTCAGTTTCTTCAGTGTCTGCTGTAATGTTCCCTTGTTTCTACTTTGGTTAATATGGATGTTCTCTTTGTCTTTTATTTAACTTGGCTAAAAGTTTGTGAATTGTGTTAATTTTCTCAAATAACCAACTTATTTCTTTGACTCTTTGAATTGGTTTTTATATGTTTGCTTGTTTGTTTCTATATCATTAATGTCAGCCCTGGATTTGAGTATTTTATTTTTTGCTGTCTATTCTTTTGGATGTTATTTCTTCTTGTTGTTCTAGAGCTTTCAGGTGACTGCTGTGAGGTCACTCCGTGTGTGTGTGTGTGTGTGTGTGTGTGTGTGTGTGTGTGTGTAAGAAATACTTAGTGCTATGAATTTGCCTCTTAGAGCCACCTTCCTTGTGTCCAGTGTGTCTGTATATATTGTATTTTTATTTCCATTCATTTAAAAAGGGGATTTCTTTCTTGGCTTCTGTCTTGACCCATTTTTTTCATTTAGTAGTGAGTTATTCCATTTCCATGAGTCTGTATACTTTCTTTTGGCCTTGACATTCAGCTGTAACCCACAGTGATCAGAAAAGAGGCAGGATGTTGTTTCAATTTTCTTACATCTGTTGAGACTTTCTTTCTATCCTGGTATGTGACCAGTTTTGAAACAAGTCCCATGAGAGGCTGAAAAAAAAGTATGTTCTTTAGTGTTTAGTTGGAATGCTCTGTAGATGTCTGCTAAGTCCAATTGACTTATAATGTTATTTAACTGCAGTATTTCTGTTTAGTGTTTTTCTTGATGACCAGTCTATTGAGGAAAGTGAGGGAATGGAAGTCACCCACTATCACTGTGTGTTATAGACTTGTAATTTTAGTTGTAGTAGTATTTTTAGTATGAACTTGGGTGTCCTTGTGTTTGGTGCATAACTGTTTACAATTACAATATTCTCTTGGTGGATTTTTCCTTTAAAGAATATGTAATGTCCTTCCCTATCTCTTCTGATCAGTTTTAATTAGAAGTCTACTTTGTCTGATAATAAAATAAGTGCACCTGCTTGCTTCTTGGGACCATTTACTTGGAATACCTTTTCGATCCTTTTACCATGAGATGCTGTCTATTTTTGACAAAGAGATTTATTTCTTACATTCAGTAGAAAGATGGATTCTGTTTTCTAATATGTTAGTCTGTTATCAATAATTTCTGATATTTGTTGTTGTAGTGTGAGGTTTTCTCCCTCTCTTTTGCTTTATTTACTGTTCTGGGATTATTTGTTTCCTATGTCTATTTGGATGTGGCTAATCTCATCAGAGTGAAGTTTTCCCTCTAATGTTTTCTGTAGAGCTGGATTGGTAGATAGGAATTATTTAAATTTGGTTTTGTTGTGGAATGTTGTTCTTTCCTCATTGGTTGTGATTGACAGTTTTGCTGGGTATAGTAGCCAGGACTGGTATCCATAGTCTCTGAAACTGTAGATCATCTATCTAGGCCCTACTGGCTTTGAAAGTGTCCATTGAGAAGTCAGGTGTTATTCTAAGGAATGTGCCTTTATAAGATTAACCCTTTTCCCTTACAACTTTTAATATTATTTCTTTGTTCTACATATTTAAAGTTTTGGATATTATAGATTCTGGAAAGTGTTTTTTCTGGTCCTGTCTATTTGGCATTCTGTGAGCTTCTTCTACTTGGACAGCCCCTCCTTCTTTAGATTTGGAAATTTTTCTTATATGATTTTGTTAAAAACATTTTTGTGCCATTGATTAGATTTTCTGGATGTTTTGTGACAAGATATTTTTAGTTTAAACATTTTCTTTGGCTCAGCTATTCATTTATTCTACCCTGTCTTCAAGTTCTCTCTTGAATGTCTTATAATCTGTTGATGAGACTTGCCTCTGAAGTTTCTGTTTGTCATCCTAAGTTATTATTTACAGTTTTAGTTTAGTTTAGGTTTTCCTTAGTGATTCTATTTCTACTTTCCTATCTTGAAATGTGTTCCTTGTCTTAGGGTTTCTATTACTGTGAAGAATGATCATAGTAAGATCCCACCCAACTAACCTTCTGTCTTGTGAAAAAGATTAAAGAACAGTTTAGGTCTAGGCATGGTGGTACAGGCCTTTAATCCCAGCACTCAGGAGATATAGACATGCAGATCTCTGAGTTCAAGCTCAGTCTGGTCTACAGAGCAAGTTCCAGGACAGCCAAGCTTAGGCAGTGAAGGAAATCATCAAAAACAGAAAGCTGGTGAAGATGTAATTGAGTAAGGGGGTTGGGTTCAAACCTAAGCAAACAGAAGAACTTGGTAGCTTTGGCTGTCGGGTTGTAGCATTAGAGTCAAAGAGTTATGGAATCTTCTACTATGACTAAGTAAAGTCATGTGACTATGACTGAGGCCAGGCCTGTGGCAGGAGTGTCCTGTGTGAAGGTTCAGAGAGGCCATTACATGAAGCTGTGAAAGTGAAGCCTGGATTGCCTTGGAGACCTCAAGATGTTGCAGATGAAAGAGTTCTAGGATACCTGCCTAGGAAAGCTGTTAACAGGGAATGGAACTAGCCCATGAGAAAGAAGTGTGCTGCAGTCAGCAAGTCTGACTGTACTGTACTGTAACATCAGATATGGAGTTGCAGGGTTTGGAGTTGGCCCAGCTCGTTTTTCATCTTGTTGGTCCAGTATTTTCTTCACTGTGCTCCCTTTTAGAACAGTAATATACATCCTGGGTCATTGTATGTTGGAAGTATGTGATCTGTTTTTTCATTTTAATTTTACAGGGAATTACAGTTAAGAGATTGCATGGATCTCAGAAGAGACTTTGAACTTTGAACTTTAAAGAACGTTTGAGACTGTTGTAGACTATAGGGGCTCTTGAAATTGAACTGAATGCATTTTGGCATTATGATATGGCTACTAGCCTATGGTGGTGACGGAGTGAAATGTGGTGGTTTGAATAGCAATGGCTCCCATAGACTGATGGGTTTGAATGCTTGGTCCATAGGAAATGACACTATTAGGAGATGTGGCCTTGTTGGAGAAAGTTTGTCACTGTCAGGGTAGATTTCTATGCTCAAGTTATGCCCAGTGAGACACATCGTCTTCTTTCTAGTGCCTGTGAATGAAGATATAGAATTCTCTAGCATCATGTCTACCTGCACACTGTCATGCCTCTTGCCATGAAGATAATGAACTAAACCTCTGAAACTGTAAACCAGCTTCAATTAAATGTTTTCCTTTCTAAGAATTGCTGTAGTCATGGTGTCTCTTTACAGCAAAAATACCCTAAGACACTAAAAAAAAAAAAAAAAAGTGTGAGGGGCAGGGGTAGGGGGTGTTTGTGTGTCCACTGGCTGACTGGATATTTGCATGCAGTTTCAAAAGTGGCCATAAGGAGGCGGCAGATGCCCCAGGATATTAGTAAATTAATTATATAACTTTGTCAAAGTTAAATTATAGTTACATCTATATATCTTAGATGGCTTACTTACCCTTTTCAACTAGGCTTTCAAGATGCCACATCACCCATTATAAAGGAATAGATAAGTTTTCATGATCGTACACTGATAATTTTATTCCCTATTAGCTCTCCAGCACTCTACATTATTTCACTTATATTAACAACTGATCTGTGGTGCTGGGAATCAAAATCAGGTCCGCTGGAAGAACAGCTAGTGTTCTAGCATGACAATTTCTTTAGAAAATGAGAAGAGAGACACAGAGCCTGCCCCTTACTGAGCACATGGCCACAGTAGTGAAATCAAGGTGTTCTAAAACATTCAGTGTCTTTTTGAGACACTCACACCTTCACATTCACAGCAGGATTACTCCTAATAACCAAGATACAAAAATCAAGTTACTGCCCATCAATGGACAGATGAAAACACAGCAGACACACATGGGATGTTAGCTACTCTACCCTTATTAAAGAGGCTCTGTCACTTGCAATCACTGGAATGAGGAAGCTGAGGATATGGTGTTAAGTGAAGTAAACCAGCCACAGGGGGGCACATTCTACAGGACTTCCCTTACAGTGTGCAACCAAAGTGTTCAGTTGGCAGTAACAGAGTAGAGTAAGGTCACCAATGGCTAGGAATGGAGAGGGACAGCCACCTTTATTACTTTGACTTTTAGCTACCTCATGATAACATACATATACAAAGAATGTAAACTTTCTGCCGTTTACTAAGCAAGTTTTTGAATGCATGTGTAAAAACTAGGAAAATAGGGGACTCCAAGGCATTTCTGTAGTGTAGTGGTCATCATGCTTGCCTAATATGCAAGAGGTCCCCCGTTCGAAACCAGGTGGGAACAGTGTTATTCTTTCTTTTCTCAGTTCACTCTCTACACTTTTGGGCAGTTTGGACAATCTCAGCTCCACGGTTTCAGCATACACTTTCACGCTTTCCTGCATCATAGCTATATCAGGTGTGTGAGGACCAGTGGAGACAATTAGCATAAAAGAAAGTACAAAAGAAAAGAACTCTCTCTTGTGTTGGGGGATTAGCTCAAATGGTAGAGCGCTCGCTTAGCATGCGAGAGGTAGTGGGATCGATGCCCACATTCTCCAGTTATCTTATGCACCACGGGATTCTGCCGAGAGCCTCATAATCTTGACTCTTCCACAGCTTTAACATAATACTCGCTTCCTCCAAATTGAGGACTGAAATGTTTCTGGGCGTCTCCATTTGTCCTTTCACTCGTTAGAACCTCTTCTGTGTAACCAGGTTTAAGTTTTTCCTCTTAAACCGTGCTGTGTGTTCTGCCTGCCACCCTGGAATCTGTCTTTTTCTTGTCCATCTCTTTGCTCACGCAAACGGGTTATCGGAGCGTTGTTTTGCTCCTCACGGGAGCTACCCACCGTACAGCACTGCCTGGAGTTCAGCATTTCATGGACTAAACTCCACTCGGCCTGAGTGGGATGTGGCTTCCTCCCCACTAGTCTCAATTTTCCATTTCTAAGCTCTGTTGAGGGGGGTGGCGGGCGGGGAAGAGAGCGAGGAGAGGGAGGAGAGAATAAATGGATGAATGAATGAATGAATGAATGAATCTTTCCTTAACAAGTTCCTGTGATCATTTGAGCCACCTGCCCAGTTTCTCTCAAAAGCTCTCCAGAGGCTATAAGGTTCTCCTCGAAATGTCTCCGCAGGCTCTCCCAACCTCATTCCCTGACTGAGTTTTACACCGGATTCCCCTGCGGTGCACTGCTAGCAGGAATTCCTACTCTTCTCTTTCCCAAGAGCTCTCTCCGTTCTGCGCGCCGCCCAAGTCACACTTATTAATACTTCTCTGTAGCAGGATCTCACCTATCCACTATGATTTTTTATCTTTGCTTTGGTTGCATTTCTTGCATTTGTCTCCGTTAGTGGGGATCTGTAACTTCTGAATCACAACGTGGGCAAGGATACAGTGCACATCTTGGATGGCAAAGTGAAAAAACCAATACTGCTATGTGCTTTTGTAGTGTAGTGGTTATCACGCTCGCCTCACACGCGAGAGGTCCCCGGTTCGAGACCGGGCGGAAACAACACTTCCTTTTTTTTTCTTTTGTAGTTTTCTGAAGTTCTCAGATTTTCAACAGAGCGAACACCCATCTGAAAGGAACCGCATGTACTGCGGGGTGCTCCTATCTGAGCCCCAGATTAGGCATACATCACACCCAAAGACCAATTTTCAAGCACAAAACAAATACAAAAAGATCCGTTATTAAGCAAGGCAAAGAAACGAAGTGGCTGAATCTGAAAAAAGCAGCAAATAGCTTTGCAAGTGTTAATTTTAAGAGAGAGAGAGAAAAAAAGGAAAAAAAAAAAAAAAAAAGCCGGGTGGTGGTGGAAGTGGTGGCACACGCCTTTAATCCCAGCACTTGGGAGACAGAGGCAGGTGGATCTCTGAGTTCGAGGCCAGCCTGGTCTACATACCGAGTGAGTTCCAGGACAGCCAAGGCTACACAGAGAAACCCTGTCTCGAAAAAACCAAAAAATAAAAAGAGAGAGGGGAAAAACCCGAAGTCTATGTTAGAATGAGCTAGAACCTGTTGGTGAGTTCTGATTAACTTTTTTTAATCAGTTAGTCAAAATAATGAATTTTGACCAAGCACATAAAGGACTAGACCTTGGAGGTTAGCTTTGGAAATGTAATCAAACGTTCCATCAAGGGCGAGAAAGACAAAGAGCAAAAGCTGTCTGCACCAAGTTTGTTATGCTCTGGCCTGCTACAGCCTTTCACCATGTTTCTTGACCAGACCTAAAGAAGCACGTTCAACATCCTCTTTCTAGGAAAAAACAAAGGAAGCCACACCGTTCCACTGCCACCAGGAATTTGTTGGATCTCCACATTTTTCCTTGTCCACTTCCCTCTGGTCACTTTTCTCTTAGAGCAGGAGTTCTGAGCCTTCCTAATTATCTTAGTCAGGGTTTGACTGCTATGAACAGACACCACGACCAAGGCATCTTTTAATTGGGGCTAGCTTAGTGCCACTCCCTGGGCCGAGCAAGTACAAGCCATCAAACTAATATTGCCACCCTTTAATGTAGTTCCTCATGCTGTGTTGATCCACAACCATGGAATTATATCCATTGCTAATTCATAGCTGCAATTTTGCTAGTTATGATTCATATGTAAATATCTGTGTTTTCCGGTTGTCTTGGGCAACCCCGTGAGAGGGTCGTTCGACAATTCCCCCTCCCCTCGGGGAGTCGAGATCCACAGGTTGAGAACCAACCACTGTGTTAGAAAGTGGCATAGATGCTCCTGTCCTGAAAGGCTTTTGAGCAGATTGTCTATGAGAACCTCGGCTCTGTATTTTGGCACTGACCAGTCATACAGTCCTGGGGACTAGTAGACCCAATGCAAATACAAGGGACAAGAAGATCCGGGGCACTGAGGTATTAGTTAAAGAAATAAAGAGCTGGATTAGCATAGAAGTAATATGAGCCGCCCATATCCTCCAGCTGTTTTGTTAAGTTTTGAATCTGTACCTTTATTTGCTCCTTTCTTTCCCCTGTGCCCTTATGCCTTTATCTCGCTTCTCATCCAAGCCTTTTATCTGTGCTTTGATTGCTTCCTTTCAGGTTTTGGGTGGTTGGTTGAATGGTTGGTTGGTTTTTTTTTTTTTTTTTTTCCCTGTTAACATATCTGTACTATCTTGATGGTGCCTTAGCAAAGAGATAGTGTCTTGGAGTGTGAGACAACAGAAATGTTACTGTAGGGTGTTCCTATTGTATGATGGTTATCACACTTGCCTCACACGCTAGAAGCTCGAAGATCGAGCATAAACATGGATGTTTTGGGGTCCCCTATTTTCAGAAGGCCGTGAGGAAAACCCTACACTTAGCCCTGCCTCCTACCAGTGGCTCTCTCTAACTGGGAATGGTCACACTCGATATTTCTAGTTTGGAAAATGGCCACTGAACCCACTAAGAACACCTCCGCCGCGGCAGCTGAATTCGTCCTG
The DNA here is from genome assembly GCA_019843815.1 of Montemys delectorum. Lineage (NCBI taxonomy): Eukaryota > Metazoa > Chordata > Mammalia > Rodentia > Muridae > Montemys > Montemys delectorum. The sequence goes on along the minus strand of JADRCD010196903.1, from coordinate 9,475 downwards.
AGAAAGAACCCATTGAACCCATATGTCCTGGGTAGACTATCAAACCTGGAACGTTTCCCTGTGGACCACGCAGAATCCGGACTAGTTTTCCTCTGCTTCTGAATCTGAAATTTGAGATTGGATAGCTGTTCCTTTCTGGAGAAATGAAGCAACAGGTGTGCTTGTTTACCTGGACCATCGGTAGACTACTTGGCCCCATCAGCAGTGCCTCGGAGCTGAGGTCCAAGTCCCAGGACATGGAAGGGGAGACCAAAGACAGTAACCCATAGTGCTACAGCTGGGGAGGGAGAAAAGCTGCTCCGGGGTTCGAATTCAGAGACACAATCTACAGGTTTACCTGTACTGGCAGAGACAGGAGGGCTGGGGTACAGGAAGAGCTCAGTCTTGATATTCAACCTTTGCTTCCCAATTCAGGCCTTGCAGTTCCAAACTCTGAGACCCTGAGAAAAACATTCAATTTGTCCTCGCTTTCTTTTTATTTTCATTGCTTCTGGAAAGGGCAGATATGGGTAAGTCCTTAGTTGTCCCTCACCGTGTTCCCTCCTTTACCCTTGTCTTCCATCCAAGTATCTATTTAATTCTAGTCTAGTTTCCTCTTTGTTCCTCCATAGCTACTATCTTCTGTTTCCCCTTCCTTGAGAGAGCCTCCCCTCCATCCTAGTCCTTCACTGGGTACCTAATATGTGTGGGGTTTTTTTTCAGATTGTAACTCACATATCAAAAGCTTAAAAGCAAAATCCAAATAAAAAATAACATACAATATTAGTCTTTTGCATCTGAGTTACCTCACTCGGGATTATTTTTTCTACCTCCATCCATTTAGCTGCAAATTTCAGAATATCATTTCTCTTAAGAGCTGAATAATATTCCACTATATAAATAAATGTATAACATTTTCATATTCATTCATCTGTGAATACACATCTAGGCTACCTCTAATTTCTAAATATTATGAATGAATTGGTATCTCTGTTGTACAATGCAGAGTTCTTAGAGTATATACCCCAGAGTGGTACAGATGGATCTTATTAGTCTGTTTGTTTGAGACAAGGTCTCTGTGCACAGTGCTAGCTGCCCTGGAACTCACTATGTAGATTGTCCTCAAACTCACAGAGTTTATCCTGCATCTGCCTCCCAATTTCTGGGATTAAAGGCATGTACCACACCATGTCAGTTTTAACTAGATTTTGAGGTAGATCTATTCCCAGTTTCCAATTTCCATAGTGGCTATACAAATTTAGACTCCCACATCTCACAGTAGCTTGGATTTGCAAATTGTGTCTTGACCAAGCCAGCTCAGTTAGTCAACAGGTTCTCCAGTGCAGGAGTGAGGATTAAAAAGAAAAAAGACAAGTAGACAACTCTGTAGCTTGACCCCAGCCAGTTCTAAGGCTGGGGCGGGTTTATTTTTTTTTTCCCAATCTGCTCTTATACCATTTTAATTACATGCAAGTAATAAGGTCAGTTCTAGGTTGAGAAACAAAGAATAATAAACACAAATAGTCAATGAACAATGAACAAGCAAGGCAATAAACAAAGTCCCTCGATCCCTCCCATAATCAGTGTTTCTGAGGGCTTATCAGTATGACCAAGATATCTGAGCCAACTTCCCTGCCCTAGCCCAAAGTCATATTCATGCCTGAAGCCTATTTCTTTGTTCTAGCCTAAAATTAGATTCCTGCCTGAGCTTACTTCCTGGTCATGGCCCAAGGTCACATTCCTTCCTGCAGCCCTTTTCCTTGTCCTTGGTCCCAAAAGCTCTCCACAGTGTCTTTCATCTTCCGAGAGCTTTCTGTTTAGTTACATATGTCATTTTAAAATAGGACTATTTGTTTTCTTGATGTCCAGTTTTTGTTTAGCTCCTCATATATTGTACATACTAACCCACTGTGAGATGTATAATTTGTAAACAATTTTTCCCATCCTGTGGCCTGCTGTTTTGCCAAATGACAGTGTCCTTTGCTATTCAGAGCTTTTAACTTCATGAGGTTCTGTTTTATGAATCTTACTGCCTGTGTGTCAGTGTCCAGTTCTGAAAGCCCTTTCCCAAGGCAACGAATTCAAATCTATTCCTATTCTGTCTTCTATCAGATTCTGACTATCTGGTCTTGTGTTGACATCTTTTATCCATCGGGACTTAAGTTTAGTGGAGGGTGATAGATGTAGATCTATTTTTATTCTTGTATTTGCAGCTGTCCAGTTTGTCAAGCACCATTTGTTGGAAATTCTGTCTTTTCTCCACTTTGTGTTTTTGGCTTCTTTGTCAGCAATCAGTTGTCCATAGGTGTGTGAACTTACGCATGAATCTTCAGTTCAATTCCATTGATCAACAAGTCTGGTTTTGTGTGGACACCGCACTGTTTTTATTACCATGGCTTCATAATACAACTTAAAATCTGGCTGGTGATGCCTTCAACAGTTCTTTTATCACTCAGGATTATTTTAGCTAACCTGAAGTTAATTTTTGGTTTTTGTTTTGTTTTAATTTCCATATGAACTTGAAGGCTTTTCTCAATTTCTATGAAGAATTGTGTTGGAATTTTGATGGGGATTACATTGAATCTGTAAATTGCTTTTGGCAAGATGGTCATTTTCACAATATTAACCCTACCAATCCATGAGCATGGGAGGCCTTTCCATCTTCGGTTGTCTTTTTCAGTTTCTTTCTTCAATATCTTAAAGTTTTTATTTACACACTTTCACCTTCTTGGTTAGAATTATCCCAGGATATTTTTTGCAGGTATTGTGAAAGGTACTGTCTCCCTGATTTCTTTCTCCATTTGTCATTTGTTTGTAGGAAGGCTACTATTTTTATATGTTAATTTTGTATTCTGCCACGTGACTGAAACTGTTATCAGCTCTAGTTGCTTCTTTAGGGCCTTTTCGGCATAAAATCATGCCATCTACACATAAAGATACTTTGACTTCTTTTCCTACTCACATCCTTTTGATCTGCTTCAGTTCTATGTTCTTGTTAAGACTTTGTTAAGACATTGAATAGATATGGAAAGAGGGGGATAAGAGGGATTCTTATCTTGTTCCTGATATGAGTGGAAAAGCTTTAAGTTTCTGTTTAGGTTAGTGTTGGCAGTGGGCTTGCTGTAAATTGAAGTATATTGAAATGTGCGTTTTGCATCCCTAGTTTCTTCAGGACTTTTATCATGAAAGGGTGCGGAATTTTCTGTATCTAATGAATGAAAGTATTTCTTGTCTTTAATAGTCCATCTATGTGGTGCATTATATTTATTGATTTACATGTATTGAACCACCCTGGCATCTCTGGAATGAAGCCAATTTTGATCATGGTACATAACATTTGTATGTTCTTGGATTCAATTTGTAAGCCTTTTATTGAGAATTTTGTGTCTATGTCCATAAATGATATTGATCTGTAAATTTTTTGTTGGGTCTTTCCATAGTTTTGGCATTGGGATACTACTAGCTTTGTAAAAGGAATTAGTGTTAATTCAGTTGCTATTTTTTAAATAATTTGAGGAGTGTTGTATATTCTACTTTGAAGGTTTGGTAGAATTCTGCACTGACTCCATCTGGGCCAGGACTTGCTTTTTTTTGGTGGGGGGCACTTTTATTTTAGTAGAGGTCATGGGTATGTTTAAATTGCTTCTTTGATTTTGGGTTATCTTGGTAGATGATACGTATCAGGCTTTTCACCCACTTCTTACAGACTCTCCGATTTGGTGGGATGGAGATTTCTGAGGTGGGGCCTTGTGATTCTCTGAGTTCCCTCAGTCTCTGTAGTGATGCTCCCATTTTCACTTCTGCTTTTGTTATTATGGATCATCTATCTTTTAATTAATTTTGCTTAAAAAACTGTCAATCTTACTGATTTTCTCAAAGAACCAACTCAATCTATTAACTCTTTGTATTATTTCTGAATTTACATTTGCTTGTTTCTATTACATTCACTTCATCCTGGAGTTTGATTATTTCTTGCTGTTTTCTCTTTTAGGGTGTTATTCCTTCTTGTTCTAGAGCTTTCAGGTGCCACTAAGTTACTGCTGTGAGATCACTCAATGAGTGTGTGTGTGTGTGTGTGTGTGTGTGTGTGTAAGAAATACTTAGTGCTATGAATTTGCCTCTTAGAACCACCTTCCTTGTGTCCAGTGTGTCTGTATATGTTGTATTTTTATTTCCATTCATTTAAAAAGGGGATTTCTTTCTTGGCTTCTGTCTTGACCCATTTTTTCATTTAGTAGTGAGTTATTCCATTTCCATGAGTCTGTATACTTTCTTTTGCCCTTGACATTCAGCTTTAACTCACAGTGGTCAGAAAAGAGGCAGGATGTTGTTTCAATTTTCTTACATCTGTTGAGACTTTCTTTCTATCCTGGTATGTGACCAGTTTTGAAACAAGTCCCATGAGAGGCTGAAAATAAAGTATGTTCTTTAGTGTTTAGTTGGAATGCTCTGTAGATGTCTGCTAAGTCCAATTGACTTATGATATTATTTAACTGCAGTATGTCTGTGTTTAGCTTTTGTCTGAGTGAACTGTCTATTGAGGAAAGTGAGGGAATGGAAGTCACCCACTATCACTATGTGTTATAAATTTTTTATTTTAGTTGTAGTCGTATTTCTAGTATGAACTTGGGTTGTCCTTGTGTTTGGTGCATAACTGTTTACAATTGCAATATTCTCTTGGTGGATTTTTCCTTTTAAGAATATGTAATGTCCTTCCCTATCTCTTCTGATGAGTTTTAATTAGAAGTCTACTTTGTCTAATATTAAAATAAGTGCACCTGCTTGCTTCTTGGGACCATTTACTTGGAATACCTTTTTGATCCTTTTACCATGAGATGCTGTCTATCTTTGACAATGAGATTTATTTCTTACATTCAGTAGAAAGATGAATTCTGTTTTCTAATATGTTAGTCTGTTATCCATAATTTCTGATATTTGTTGTTGTAGTGTGAGGTTTTCTCCCTCTCTTTTGCTTTATTTACTGTTCTGAGATTATTTGTTTCCAATGTCTATTTGGATGTGGCTAATCTCATCAGAGTGAAGTTTTCCCTCTAAAGTTTGCTGTAGAGCTGAATTGGTAGATAGGAATTATTTAAATTTGGTTTTGTTGTGGAATGTTGTTCTTTCCTCGTTGGTTGTGATTGACAGTTTTGCTGGGTATAGTAGTCTGGGCTGGCATCCGTAGTCTCTCTGGCATTATGGATGATCTATCCAGGCCCTACTGGCTTTGAGAGTGTCCACTGAGAAGTCAGGAGTTATTCTAAGGAACATGTCTTTATAAGATTAATCTTTTTCTCTTGCAACTTTAAACGTTATTTCTTTGTTCTACATATTTAAAGTTTTGAATATTATGGGTTTGGAGAATTTCTTTTCTGTTCCTGTCTATTTGGTATTCTATAAGCTTCTTCTACTTGAACAGGCCCCTCCTTCTTTAGATTTGGAATTTTTTTTTTCTTCTATGATTTTGTTTAAAAAAAATACCTTGTCAGCCTTTGATGAGATGTCCTGGACTTCTTTACTAGATGTTTTTAGGATTAACACTTTCTTTGACTGAGCTATTTATTCTACCTTGTTTTAAGTTCCCTCTTGATGGTCTTGTAATCTGTTGATGAGGCTTACCTCTGAGGTTTTGTCTGACATCCTAACTTTTTCATTTCCAGTTTTAGTTTAGTTTGCGTTTTCTCTTAGTGATTCTATTTCTACTTCCCTGTCTTGAAACGTTGTTCTTATTTCATCCTCTTAGGGTTTCTATTGCTGTAAAGTGACACCATGACCATGGTAACTCTTAAGGGAAAGCAATTAGTTGGAGATGAATTGCAGTTCAGAGGTTGAGTTCATTATCAGGATGGGGGAAACATGGCAGCACTCAGGCAGACCTTTCAAATAGTGCCATTCCCTGTGAGCAGATAGGGGCCGCTTCCATTCAAACTACCACATTCGTTCAACTGTTTGTGGTTTTACACTTTTCAGTTAGGCATTTTTTTAAAATCTCTTTTAAGGTTAAGGACCTTAAACACGTTCATAATTACTATTTTAAAGTCCGTGTCTTATGGTGTTTTTTTTTTTTTTTTCTTTTCCTATATTGCATTTCTCAAGGTCTACTGCAATAGGGTCACTAGCTTCTCGGGAAGGCATATTGTCTTGCCGGTCCATTTGAGGTGTTTCTTGGTGTAGACATCTGTTCCTGTCTTTATTGGGTGGGTATTCTGTTCTTTAGTTGCTGTCACCGCCCACTGTGATCCTTGTCAAGTGTGGTGGCCATGGAGTTCCTGGTAGAGAGGGCTCCTGTAGCTTATGTTTCAGGTTCAGAAAGTGCCTTGTGACTTCATTACTCGCTGGAGGACCTGTGGTGTGCAGTTACAGCCAAAGCTAGCTGACTCCTACTTGTAATGCAGTGTGGAGTTGTGTGGAGTTAAGGTCATGGTGCCCATACTTGCTGGATCTCAGTTGGCAATATGGGCTATGGATTAGTTTGTTTATGTGATGGCTATCCCTGGAAATTAATTACAGACTAATGTGGGTTAAATATAGGGAAGAGTGCTCTCAATTTCAATTTATTTGTTTGCTTGTTTGTTTGTTTGTTTATTTGGTTTTTCTGACTAGGTTTCTCTGTGTAACCAACCATTCTGGCTTTGTAGTCTAGGCTGGACTTGAACTCACGGAAATCTGCCAGCCTCAGCCTTGGCCTCTGCCTTGGCCTCTTGAGTGCTGGGATTTAAGGCAGGCAACACCACTGCTCTTTTTTCTAATTGATTTTTTTAAAAAAAATTTTTTTCTTATGTGTATGGGTGATTACCTTCATGTACATCTGTGCACAGTAGACATTACATCCCTTGGTGCTAACAGTTTTGACTGCCATGTGAGTGTGAGGAGCCCAGGTCATCAGGAGGAGCATAGATCCCAATGATATGAGGAGACACTGCAGTGGGCACTGTCTTTTCTGTCCCCAGGTTCATGGGTGTGATAATAAAACCACTTCATTTAAGCTGCTTACTGCTGAAAGATTCCTAAGCTAGCTCTCTCATAGCTCAGTACTGGAACCTTATGTCCCAATCCTCTGAGCTACCTGATGAAAAGTTCAAGCTAACGATGGCTACCTGTGTGCCAAGGGTCAGAGAAGTACACCAGGCCAAATGGAAATGAATCCAATCGGATTAAGGTGTTTTCTGCTGTTTGTTTCCTTACTTAAAGATAGGCCTCACTGTGTAGTCTTGGCTGGCTCAGGTCTGCCTATGTGGACAGAATAAATTCTCAATCCTACCTCCCCCTCGAAGTGCTGAGATGGCAGGCAGATTGTTCTATCAGTTTCAGATTCCTGGTTTCCAGGTTCCTCCCACTGAGGTCAGGGATTTGAATTTATCAGTGAAAGGACTCAGCAAGTAAAAAAAAGCACTTGTCCCCAAATGTGATGAGCTGAGCTTGTTCTCTGGTAGAACACACATGGTAGAAGGAGAGAACCAACTCCTGTATTTGCCCTGCTTTCCACATTGGAGCCAGAGCGTTCTCTCCTCTCCTGCCATCTAGTAAATGCCTGTAAAAGAATTAAAAACAAAAGACTGTCTACATCAACTAAGCTGGGAAGCTGGAGGGTAGGGTAGGCAAATGTCAGACAGGTCCGTAGATGTCATCGACACTAAGAAGATCCCTGACAAATTATCTAATCACTGTAACCCATCCATGTCAAGAAAATCTTCAGAAAGCTTCTTTCTGAGAAGTTCATCAAAAAACTAGGTTATGACTTGCATTAGGTCATTGCACACTGGGAAGGGGTGGGGAGGGGTGCAAAAGGTTTCTGAAGGTTAAAAATAAGAAACTGGCACTGGTTCACCATAGGCAACCCCCAACTCTGCAAGGAGAGCGTTCATGTGAGGATTCTTGGCTTTGTTTTAAATCTCCCCTCTGAGAATGAACATAAAAACAGCAGCTCAGCCAGGCAGTGGTGGTGCATGCTTTTAATCCCAGCACTTTGGAGGCAGACCCAGAAGCAGGTGGATTTCTGAGTTCGAGGCTAGCCTGGTCTACAGCATGAGTTCCAGGACAGCCAGGGCTACACAGAGAAACTCTGTCTCAGAAAAACCAAACAAACAAACAAACAAACAGAGTTCATCCTATTCAATTTACTTTGATAAACAACTGCTGAAGTACGCATAGAAACAAGCTACCCCGGCTCATAACCAACAGAGAGGCTTTAGTGGGATAGACATGAGCAATGGGACCTTCCTGCCGCTAGGAGGCGATGTGGATGAGTTTCTGCCCAGTGATTGGGGCTGAGACCAGATGAGCCATACTTTTCCTTAGTCTCCCCACGCGAAGCCTGTGGATCCTGAATCCTGTTTCTACTCTGTGCTTGCACCAAGCCTTGTATCCTGCGCTCCACAGTTGGGAAGGACTCTCTGGATTTGTCCTTAAGGAGACATCCACACCTTGAGAGGATCACCAATGTAAAGGAGGTTGGCCACCTCGCAATCACTTCATGACATACCCAGTCACCAAATTCTCAGCACAAAGATTTATTACCCAAGAGGGTCAAGCGGGGGTGGCTGGTGATGTGTGCATGCGCGCGCAAACGTGGCGCCGGCGTCCGACTCCGCAGCAACAGGAGCAGCAGCAAGCAGACAAAGCAAAAGAGCACGAGTAGGTTTTTAAGAAGAAAAGGAGGGAGACTGTGCTAGAGTGAGCTGGTAAATTCTGATTAGATATATATGCCAAATAAGAGATTATACCTTGGGGGCTGGCTTTAGGAGTGTAATCCACATCGCCTCCTAGCGGCAGGAAGGTCCCATTTCTCATATCTATTTGGTGTTTATGACTAACCAGGGGCACCCACTTCCCCACTAAAGCCCTTCTCTCTGTTGGTTATGACAGGGATAGAACAAGGGCAAAAGGGCAAAGCCTGTCGGCATTGTTTTGCCATGCTCTGGCCTGCTAGAGCCCCTTCAACCAAGCACACGCAGGTCAGAAAAGGAGACTGGAATTTGGACCTCTGAGCTCGTTTTCTCTCTTCTGACTCTTTTCAGATCTTGTAGGACATTATAGTTCAAGGTATAGTTCAAGTTTGTTTTAAAAATTGGAAGACTTGAATTTTAAATTGTGTTTTTCACTGAATGTCTTGTACGATGTAGTTCTTTGTAGTACAATACTGTCTTTGTTAGTTTTTTTTTATTTTTTCTGCTGTGAACAGACACTATGACCAAGTCAACTCATATAAGGACAACATTTAATTGGGGCTGGCCTACAGGTTCAGAGGTTCAGTCCATTATCATCAAGGTGGGAGCATGGCAGCATCCAGGCAGGCACAGTGCAAGCTGAGCTGAGAGTTCTACATCTCATCTGAAGGCTGCTAGCAGAATACTGGCTTCCAGGCAACTAGGATGAGGGTCTTATAGCCCACACCCACAGTGACACACCTACTCTAACAGGGCCACATCTTCTAATCTTGCCACTCCCTGGGCTAAGCATATACAAACCATTACAAATATTTAGTGTATTTAATTAA
>JADRCD010196902.1:0-13838 GCA_019843815.1 Montemys delectorum | reverse complement strand
TTTTTTTTTTTTTTTTTTTTTTTTTTTTTTTTGGTATTTTCGAGACAGGGTTTCTCTGTATAGCACTAGCTGTCCTGGAACTCACTCTGTAGTCCAGGCTGGCCTCGAACTCAGAAATGTGCCTACCTCTGCCTCCTAAGTGCTGAGATTAAAGGTGTGTGCCACCACCACCTGGCTCCGGGGCCACATTCTTACAAAGTCTTAAATTTGGGATCTTGAGCAAATCTCTCTGTCAGTCACCATGTCTGTCTGCAAACAAAACTTTGGGGTCAAAAACGTCATGTCTAACTTCTTCTCTGTTGCCAATCTGTACATTTAGGACTTGGGACCAGCAGGATGGCTAAGCAGGTAAAAGTGTTTGTTGCCAAACTTGATGCCTGGAGTTCAATCCCAAAGACCCACAGAGTGGAAGGAGAGAGAATGGAGTCCCTCAGGTTGTTCTTTGACCTCCGTGTGTGATATGCACACTTCCCCCCACACAAGCCATATATGAATGAAACCATTAACAGTTTTAAGACTGTAATTCTCTTTATGAATAGAAGCTGAAACCATGGCCGCCCCTCCATTTAAACGCACCCGCACTAATTGATGGCCCCCTCTGTGCAGGTCAAATCCTGCCGAATCATTGTAAAACCACCATCCACCATCCAGTTGAGATTAAATGCCATCAAAGTTTTGGGTTAAGCAGCTTCACACTGACTTACAATGCAAGCTGTCATAGAAAGAGATTTTGGAAAGCATACTTTGGTTCCCTTTGTATTGTTTTAGGTAGGATGGACAGTCAAAGATTTTGAAAGTTCACTCAGGCATTTTAAAATGTCAGATAAGCAGGAACATGAAATAGGACCACACAGCAAAAGGTCAATTTAAAAATAGAAGGAGGAGGCTGGAGAAGTGACTCAGAGGTTCAGAATGCTAGCTGCTCTTGTAGAGGACCTGGGTTTGGTTTCTAGCTCCCACACCATAGTTTGCAACCATCTGTAACTCATTTCCAGGGGACCTGGCAGCCTCTTCTGGCTTCTGTATGTAAGCGTGTGCTTACATAAATACAGGTAAAACACCCACATATAAAGAAAATAAAGCTTTCTAATGCAATGTGGTTAAGAGTTAGTCAAAAATCACAATTAAAAAATGTTTTTTCTTTTAATCTCCCATGTTCTCTTCTTTTATTCCTCTTTGATAGCAGTTTTTTTAAATCTCTCTTTTTACTGTTCTTCCTTACTCTTTTTCTGCTGTCCAATTAAAAACACCCTCTCCTCAATTATCTACCTGACTGAGAGAACAGGTTTTACAGTTGGATGTCTAAAGCAACTTGAGTCATTTCTCAAACTTGTATTTTCTGCGTCTGTAAATTGGTGCAAGCAATAAAAATATCTGCAGGAATATTTCTGTATAGGTCAGAAAAACCACATGTGAGGAAATTCTTACAAAGCACAGAAAGTGTGCTTAGACTGATACCATTACTCTTCTGTACAAAGAGCAGGACCTTGGCCTCCCAGTTCACCTACCCTTCCATCATCCATGACTAGAAAATGCTTTCCCATCTCCACTCTGCCTTATCATGAAACAGAGACTAGCCTGGATAAGCTGTAGAATCATGCCCTGCTTCTTGTTTTCTGGACAAGATTTATACAATAAAGATAGACATTTTTAGAACCATGTGGGATGCTGGACCAGATGTGTTAGTGCTGCTGTGTGAAACCATCCCCCTGGCTTCTGGGAAAGAGGACAGCAATGCTGTCCAATACTACTGGGTACATTATACCCTTGCTAATAGCAATAGCTCAAGGTCTTTCTAGAGGAGCAATTTGTCCAAGTCTGTAATTCTGCTCACTTACACCACTACTACTTGATTAAGGGACCATATTATGGTCACTTTGTTTTATGACATTATTGGTGTAAATGGGAATTCTGTTGTTTGTCTAAGCCCCTTATAGACTACAGAGAGTTGGCAAGAATTTTTATAACTTTTCTTCACCCAGGTTATTTCCTTTTGCAAAGGGCGGGGGGGGGGGTGTTTTGTTTTGCTTTATTTTGTTTTGTTTTGTTTTTCAAGATATGGTTTCTTTGTGGATCTCTGGCTGTCTGGAACTAGCTCTGTAGACCAGACTGGCCTTGAACTCACAAAGATCTGCCTACCTCTGCCTCCGGAGTGCTGGGATTAAAGCCATGAGCTAGTACTTCTCCGCTTTGGCTTAATTCTTTATGGTGATTCCCAGGCCAAAATAACCACTTATATGAATAATTCATCTGAGGACCATATCAAAATGAAGATTGCAATTCAGGAGGTTTTGGTGGAGCCTAAGACTCTGTATTTCTCCCAAACTCATAATTGATACCTACATTACTAATATGCAGACTTCACTTGAATGGTGAGAGGCAGTGATGAGGCATATTATAGTTCCCCCAGATTCAGCTTGTTTCTGGCAGCTAGCAAAGCCTTTTGCTCACCATATCCAGCTTTGTGTTTTAGACTTGTGCACACAGGGTCACACAATGAACCAGAGCTCTCTGTGTTGCCTTAAAAGCGCTTTCCTTTGGTTCTCATCCAGCCAGTCAGAGGGAATAAAAGGTTCCAATGTTGTCTTCCTCTTCCAGATGAGACCCAGCATCCTTTGAATACAAAGAGAGAATGTCTCCTTTGCTCCTAGGAGACTGTAGTTCTCCTCCCTCTTCACTAGTCGGGTTCCTTGTGAGAGCTTGGATGAAGGAAAAACATGGTAAGAAAAAGCTCACCATACCCCTCATTTGCTGCTACTCCCCACCTCCACAATCTGACACAATCCCTTGTGTGTGTGTGTGTGTGTGTGTGTGTGTGTGTGTGTGTGTGTAAGGTTCTGACTGCTGGGCTATTTATTTCAGAGTCAATTGGACCAAGAACTTATATGTCTGCACTATCCCTATAAATCTCTGCCTGTTTAACCTGTGCTTATAATTAATTCAGAAGTTATCTCTTGCCAAATTTGGTATAGAATTCAGGTTTCAAATATTTCTATAACTGATTGGCTTTGGAAGTTTTACTGGTTGTAATGGTTATAATAATAGTAATTACAGTAATATCTAAGACTTCCGGGATCCTCACTGAATGCCTGGCATTGTTCCACCTCTGCAGGTGTCCTACCTTCATGACTTCCTTGTGGGATGGGTCCTATTGTTATCTTCATACTACTTCATAAGCACTTGAAATATTTGCAAGTAGCTCAGCCTGTTTTGCATTGCTCTAATAAGGTATCTGAAATCAGCAAGTAATTAAAAAGCCAGGTGTCCTCATCTCACAGTGCTGGAGGTGCAGGGCCAGAGAAGGAGCATCTTCCTGGCTTCTAAAGAAGGTCTTATGATGCAACAGCTCATGGTGGGAAGGCAGAAGAGAAGGGGTGTGTGAGGGTGAGAATATGCTTAAGAGACCAAAGGCTCAATTTTTAAAAATTTTTACTTACAATGAATAGTCTAGTTCTTTCAGGTCATACTAATATAAGGGGAGATGCTATCACCAAGGTCTTGCTCCCCAATTGGCTCTTGACCTATCAATAAAGAAGGCGTGCGGCCAATTGCTAGGCAGAAGATACAGATGGGACTTCAGAGTCCCAAGAGGAAAAGGAGATGGAGGGAAAGAGAGAGGGGCTTTTCTGCCAAGCTTTGGAATGAGAGGAAAGCAGTGGTCATGTAAGGTCTTGGGGCAGCTAGGGCCTGCAGCCTCCACTTTGAGCAGGGGCCAAGGATATTGTCAGGGGCTCACTGATGCAAGCCACTGAAGTTAGGGTAGAGGAAGAGATGGAGATAAATTGATAAGGATATGCATTTCCAAGCATGAGGTATCTGTGCCCAGCAATTTTGCCTAGAGGCAAGTTCTGAAGGCAAAGGAGCTGTCCGTGCATTTTTTTATCCTTGGATTCAAGGGTCTCAGGAGTGGGCTGATAATTTGACTCCTTCAGAAGCAAAGGCAGGTAGAAAAGGAAGCCAGGAGTGGGATGGTTGTGAGAACATTCTGTAAAGCCAAGTGCAACGAAAGAGGGCCAGGCAGGGACAGAGCTTGAGCAGCAGCTCCCGAGTTAAGGCAGTAGTGTGATCTTAAAAACTACATGCAACAACTAATGTGAAAATATCATTAGCCCTCCTTAAAGGGCCAAGACTCCAATCTCCAAGTGATGTTTTATTGTGGGCCAAAGCATATCTAAACCGTGATGATGGTATTTTTTGATTTTCCTAACATGGATTAGTAAAGATCATAAATTTTGTTCTTGTTTTCTTCAGTCTGTGCAAAATGTCTATACATCATTCTGAGCCAGGATCAGGAACTATTGATCTGTTTGGGTTATGAATCTTTACAATGGAAGAAAATAATTACTCCTGGGAATCTTGGAAGTCTGAGTGCAGAACTTAAGAGAACATTTTGCTAGCACTCACTTCAGAATTTCCTTTAAATCTGACAAGTTATGAACACTGGTAGTATCATCTTTCTGCTCTTCCTACCTTCAGGCTTTCCTTCCTTAGTCTACCCAATGCATAGAATCTTTAAAATGATATAAATGTTACACATATTTTATAGAATCAAAAATATGTCTTTTTTAATAAAGGTGTAAGACTTTTTCCCCGTGTATGTTTTTGTGGGAAATCTACTAATTAAGATCGAAGTCTACCACTGGCCAGATAGCCTTCTGGGGCTTAGTGTGAAATGTGGGACTCACTCATTAGCAGAGTTTCTCCTTCTCTGACCTTGTCAGTATTCTAAGGGTATTCTAATTCCCCCACACTTGCCTCTACCTGAGGAGTGTCACATAGTCTCTATTAGTTTATGGGATCAATTTCCTTTCTCTTGACAAAAATTGTTTAGCCAGCACCTGAGATTCCTGAAATGCTTCCCTAGGATAATGATGCAGGCCATGTATCCTAAGCCCCAAGTCAATGACCTTTGCCTATCCTGGATGTCCCTGCCCTCAGTCCCCTGTACTGGCTGGTTTTGTGTGTTAACTTGACACAGGCTGCAGTTATCACAGAAAAGGGAGCTTCAGTTGGGGAAGTGCCTCCATGAGACCCAGCTGTGGGGCATTTTCTCAATTAGTGATCAAGGAGGGTAGGGCCCCTTGTGGGTGGTGCCATCCCTGGGCTGGAAGTCTTGGGTTCTATAAGAGAGCAGGCTGAGCAAGTCAGGGAAGGCAAGCCAGTAAGGAACATCCCTCCATGGCCTCTGCATCAGTTCCTGCTTCCTGACCTGCTTGAGTTCCAGTCCTGACTTCCTTTGTGATAAACAACAATGTGGAAGTAAGCCAAATAAACCCTTTTCTCCCCAACTTGCTTCTTGGTTATGATGTTTGTGCAGGAATAGAAACCCTGACTAAGACATCCCCCAAAACTTTATAAGCTTTCACTCATGCTAAGTAAAGTAGATCTGCCTACTGACAAGCAGTCCTGGTGTGATCATTCACAGTGTGTATTCATAGGGCTTATGAACCAACTGTTTGACACCTCTGCTCCCACTGCCCTTGTGAACTATATCAGCTGCCAGTCCATAAGGACAGTAAGACCCACATATTTCTACAAGCTAATTGATAGCTTGTGTTTCTTTTTTTTTTAAAGACATTTTCTTTATTTACATTTTGAATGATATCCTCTTTCCCTGTTTCCCCTCCAGAAAAAAAACAAAAACCCTGTTCCCTCCCCCCTCCCACTGCTCACCACCCCACCCTCTCCTGCTTCCTGGCCCTGGTATTTCCCTACACTGGGGCATTGAACCTTCACAAGACCAAGGGCCTCTCCTCCCACTGATGACCAACTTGGCCATCCTCTGATACATATGCAGCTGGAGACATGAGTCCCACCATGTGTACTCTTTGGTTGGTGGTTTAGTCCCTGGGAACTCTGGGGGTACTAGTTCATATTGTTGTTCTTCCTAAGGGGCTGCAAACCCCTTCAGCTCCTTGGGTCCTTTCTCTAGCTCCTTCATTGGGGACCCTATGATCAGTCTATTGTTGGGCTGAGAACATCTAGCTCTGTATTTGTCGGGTACTGTCAGAGCCTCTCAGGAGACAGCTATATCAAGCTCCTGTCAGCCAGCACTTGCTGGCATCCACAATAGTGTCTGAGTTTGGTGATTGAATATGGGAAGGATTCTCATGTGGGACAGTCTCTGGATTGTTCTTCCTTCAGTCTCTGCTCCATAGTTTGTCTCTGTAACTCTTTCCATGGGTATTTTGTTTCCCCTTCTAAGAAGAATTGAAGTATCCACACATTGGTCTTCCTTCTTCTTGAGTTTATTATGGTTTGTGGATTGTATCTTGGGTATTCTGGCCTTCTGGGCTAATATCCACTTATCAGTGAGTGATAGCTTGTGTTTCAAGTATAACAAGTATACTGTTAAGAGAATCAGCTAATAATTCCAGATTCAAGCTGGACCTGGGGTGTGGGCTGTAGTCTTCACTACTCAATAGGCAGAGACAGAGGCAAGAGGATTACAAGTTCAAGACATGCCTGGGCTATATAGTGAGTACAAGACTCTCCATAGCTTCTTGGTGAGACAGGGTTTCTAAGTAAAAAGTAGAAGGAAGTGGTGATTCAGTTTAGTGGTAGAACTTTTGCTTGGCATGTGCAAGACCCTGAGTTCAATCCACAGTACTCCCAAAACCCACAAAAAAATAGCTCTATATTATTTATTTGTTTCAACTAAAAGAATTCTAAGACACCAGAGCAGCAATAAGAATGCAGAATTCTACATTTTTATAATTTTCTGGTGAGCATTTATAACTTTTAGCCTCACACTTAACATTTTATTAAAATACTTGCCTTTGTCTTATCTTCAGAAAATATTCAGAAAATATTAGTTGAATCAACAATTCCAGTCATATTTTACCATTTTAAGTAAAGTTGAACTACATAATGTGATTAATACACAGGGTGATGGTGGCACACGCCTTTAATCCCAGCACTTGGGAGGCAGAGGCATGCAGATTTCTGAGTTCAAGGCCAGCCTGGTCTACAGAGTGAGTTCCAGGACAGCCAGGGCTACACAGAGAAACCCTGTCTCGAAAAACCAAAAACAAACAAACAAACAAAAAAAACCCCATAATGTCATTAATATTATTGGAAGCCACAAAGGAGCCCACCATCCTTCACACTCTTCCCCGCCCAGGTTCTGAATTAGTGATAATGAAACAATGGCAAATAATGAGGCCACAGCGCCCCTTAAATAGTGAGAGGAACCCTGGTGGAGGTTTTGACTTTAGTACCTTATCCAACTTGATAGTACAGCTAGAAGTGAGAGCTGTATTTGACCACCTCATCTCAAGAGACCTGGGCTTATCAGGCTCCTTCATGGGGACCAGACGTTTGAGGGAGAACACAGCATAGTCATGCTAGGAAGAGAGACCAAGCTGAGCCAGTCTTCCTGGATATTCTTTCCAACCTAACCATTCATAAACTGCTCCCTTGCCCCAGGGATAGAATGAATGGAGGAAAAAAAGGATTTGGACTGTGCTTTTGGGAAAACCCCATATTATAGAATCGTGGGAAAAGGAATTTCCGTCTAACTGTAACATGGGCAGTTTCCCTGGGTTTAGGAATAAGCCTGCCTGGCTTGGGTTGGCACACAACCAATAGGTGACAGAAGGGAATGGCGTTACTGGAGAATGGCATCCTAGGTGAGTGTGTTCAGTCAGTATGCTTTCCAGAGGAGAGTCACTTAATCTGTCTCATAGAATTCACTTAGGAGAGTTTGATAGTCAGTAATACCCGTTATTTCATAAACAAGCCTTATCCTGCCTGTAAGAAGTTAAACACTAGAAATGTTGAATCTTCTTCATTTTACCTAGCTTTAGTTCAAATTATGATTTTCATATGTCATTGATTTTTCATGGACATTGGGAAATGCCGTTCCTGCAGGCAAAACTGAAGACATTCTCATCTAAAAAGTCTAGAATATTCATGTTGCTTTATGACACGACAAAAGTATTTTTATAGTTTGAAGATATTGGTAATAGAAGTGCAAAGGTAGTCATATAAAGTTTATATAAGTTAAGGCAATTCTTCAGCTGGATAAGGGCAGATATCCTTCAAAAAAAACAAGGAAATATATTGACCTCTCAAAAAAAATCTTTGCCAAAAATTTATCTTAGTTAAATTTAATAAAACATAGATATTTGCTTAAAATGCTTTTCTCAATGTGTATCACTCACAAGGCTTTAAATATGACCTGTGTTTGAGATTACTTAAGATATAATTGTCTTTATTTGCAAAGTTCTCAGAAGAGAGCAAAATCATTATTGAAAAAATGTCATTCTTACTTTTAAAAATTTCAACCCCCAAGACAGAAAGCATGCATATGCATCATAAGAACTTAGCAAATATGTTCTCATCCTCACTGTAGGTGAGGCTGTTGGAAATGGTCATTGAGCTCTCTCTAATTGTTTCCAAAAAGGAAGGAAATCCCTCCCAATCTTCTTGGTCTGGTAGAGAAGTCCTCCAGTTCAGGATCCACCTCCACCCCATCTCCTCCCTTTCTTCCACTTCTCTCTATCACCACTACTTTACAAAATATTGTGACTGAAGAAACCTGTAAGTCTACAGGCAAATTTATAAAGTAGCTTTACAACTACCAGTCTGAATGATATTAAAAGCATATTTCTATGAAAGGTCTGGAGAGCCGAAGTAGAGATCAGAATACAAAATACTCCCTCTGCAACTTACTTTCTTACACATACAGATGTTCTCTTGGCTTTGCAAAGTCAAATCTGGTGTACAGGGTGTATGAAAGTAGATCTATATGGCAACAAAGGATATTACTCCTTTTGGCTGCAAAAGAAGCTGTACTGTTCACCCTATTATTCATTCTCAGTAGATTTGCATATGATCTAATACTGCTTTTCAAACCATTAGTCACCAGCTAGTACTTGGATGTGAAATCAATTTAGTGTGCTCCAGGTATTTAAAAACTAAATAAATAGAAAAGAAAAGAAAATGACAGAGGGGCTTATACAGAGGAACATTATTTATTGTTCTGTAAAGTTTCATTTGATTTGTATATGCTATGCACATGGGATAGCTGTGTGAAATATATTTCTTTATGTCATTTTTTATTTTTAAATATTTCTTCATGTATATATATGCACATGTGTGTAGGGTTATGCTCACACCCACCAAGGCCAGTAGAGGGTGTCGGATCCCTTATAGCTGAAGATTCAGGTGGGTGTGGGTTGTTAGGAACCTATCTCAGGACCTCTTAAAGAGCATCAAATCCCATATTTCCAGCCCTGTACTGTGTTTCTTAGTGTAGAATTTTGTTGTTCGAAAGGCTGGAAAAAAAGAGAAAACAAATCATAGACAACAAAGAACCAGTGAGTTAAGGTGAATATGGTCTGAAGTGGTTCCCAAAGGTTCATGTGTTAAAAAGCCTCAGTGTCAAATTTGGAGGTGCCATTGAGAGTTGGATGAGCATTTAGGTAGTAGGGCATAGTTGGAAGGTGTGAGGCCGCTTGAGATGCTCTCTGGAGGCCTACTAGGGGTCTGGTTCTTTCCTCCTGTCTTTCTTAGCCTGTACTGCTAAACACTATGATGTTTTGTGTTGCCATGGGCACAGAAATTATGGCCCAGTCAACTATGCAACTGTGAACTGAAACTTGTTCAATTATGACCCAAAATAAATCTTTCTCTCTAAACTGGGCTTCTTCCCTAGTCCTTCACTCTTCTGGTACTCTATATTAGCTAGTCCTTACCCAAGCACAAATTTCCTAACAGAGCAGGGTGACTTTTATAGGGACCATTTGCCTACTCTCTTACTCATACCACCCAGTTAATCTGTTGGGTCAAAGTCCACATCTTTTAAAAGAGAAAGAGGGGGAGGGGGAATGTATGCATTCAAGGTTTTTTTAAAAGGGTAATTTTTTTTTCTTTGTGTGAAAAGATTTGCACGTGGGATTCTCTTTCTTCCAGGAACCTCTTCTCCTGCAGCCAGACCAACTTCTTTTCAGCTCTTTACTGGGTTGGGCATCTCCCACTCTGTGTCTTTATGTGAACTGTCTCTCTTTCCTTGTAGAGAAATTCTGATCAATAACTTCTGAGTATCACTAACATCATGACACATGTCCAAAGATAGATAAATCTATTTGTCATCTATCTGATAGATTAATAGATGATATGCATGCATGTATACTTATATGTGCATAATATAACAAGAAATGAGCTTACTGAAGAAAACTTACCCCTTTTACCTTGAATGCATGCATTCGCTCCTTCCTCTTCTCTTTCTTTTAAAAGATACTGGTTCTGAACCAACAGATTAATTTTATCATCCAGTAATGCCTTTCAATCCAGAAGATTAAAAGATTCTCACACAACCCACAAACTACAAGAAAATTAAGAAGAAGAAAGACCAAAAGGTGGACATTTCATTTCTTCTTAAAAGGGGGAACCAAATACCCATGGAAAGAGTGGCAGAGATTAACTATGGAGCAGAGACTGAAGGAAGGGCAAGCCAGCCTAAATATAGCTATCTCCTGAGAGGCTCTGACAATACCTGACTAACACAGATGTAGAGGCTCACAGCCATTCATTAAACTGAGTACACGGTCTCCAATGAAGGAGTTAGAGAAAGGTTCTATGGAGCTGAAGGGTTTGCAGCCCCTTAGGACGAACAACAATATGAACTAACTAGTACCCTCAGAGCTCCCAGGGACCCAACCACCAACCAAGGACTAAACATGGTGGGACTGAATGTTTTGGCAGCATGTGTATAGTAGAGGATTACAAATTCAATCATCAATAGGAGGAAAGGACCTCAGCCTTGTGAAGGTTTTGTGCCCCAGTGTAGGGGAATGCCAGGGCCAATAAGTGGGAGAGGGTGGGGTGGCAGGCATGGGGAGGGGGGAGGCAAAAGGGGTTTGTTCTTGTTGTTTTTGTTTGTTTGTTTGTTTTTTGGAGGGGAACCTGGGAAAGGAGAAATTTACATGTAAATAAAGAAAATATCTAATAAAAAAAAAAAAAAGATTCTCACAAATGGGAATACCATTTCTCTGAGTGTCTCTCCCAGAGTACTTATGGCCTCACTCAGTGCTCCATTGTTTTCCCTCAGTCAGAGTTACAGTAAAATTATTTGAGTCTTTCTCACCAGCTCTGCTTAGCTTGGGAGGTTTCCTTCTCAACAAATGTCCATCAGTGTTGGCTTGTTATAGGCACTGCGCTGGCTTACAGATGGCTCCGGAACACATTATCTCCAGTCTCAAATCCACCTTCTGGAATTATACCCCCCTGTTTAATACAGTGAAAGTTAACTTTGTTAGCTTTACCATCAATCCTGGATGCTCTTTTTGCAGCTTAATCTTGCTTTCATTTCTAAGTGAAAGATCAAGTCGTGTTTAACATCTGCATATTCCCAGAAACATAAGGAGTTTTTGCAGCTGATGCGTATGTTTCAAGTGTTAGTGGGCATCAAAGGTAAAATTTACCAAGCACAAAGCCAAAGTTAGTATTCAACCCATAATCACCAAAGAATCTTATGCATGGTTAACCATAGCGCTCAATAGAGTGTAATCTCCTGAAGGGGTGACATGATCACAATCTATAATTTGCTTGTGTTGGACATAACTTCATCTGTATAGATATTCAATAAATATTTTTCTGAGTACTAGATTAGTGGCTAATATAAAATATGAATCTAGAAACAGGAGAGGCTGTTGTTAAATACATAAAGGGCGCATAATATTTCTTTAATCATGGATATTGCTTGACTGGTTGGTTGGTGGTTTATGTCACCATCTTCCAGAAAAGTCTGAAACTTTATATTTAGACCAGGGTGGTCCCAAACTCACTTTGTGACTCAGATTAATCACGGATTTTAACTCATAATTTCAATCAAGACTGGGGGGGGGGTGACTGTGTCAGTGTTTAAAAATAATTTCTGTCTTCATATTTACCTATATTCATTTTAAATAATCTACTTGAGATGAACAAAGCCACCCACTATTGTTCTGTGAAGTTGTTTTTATCAACATTTAATACCCATCCTATTTTAAGATGATTGCATGAGATAGTCATAGCTCATTAAAATGGTTTCCTTAAATAAAGTCTAAATGGAAAGGGTTTATGCTAACTTTTCCAATCAGATTGTTCTCCCAGGCAGAGAACAATCTCTGGACAGATTCCTGGGCAGATGGCTGCCTCTTCATAAGTCTCTGGCATTGCTTTGTCCTCCATTGTTGCCGTGCTTGCCCACAGGCTCTTGGTGCAGCCAGTACTGCCTTGATGTTTCCTGTAAAATGAATTTATAATTCTAGCTATTATGTATAAAAGAGGCACAACCCAGGTATTTTATTTACAAGCTATAAGTCTAGATTGTGCTCTAGCCTTTTACTGACTAGTTAAATTGAAGAGCAAAGTTTACATAGCATCATTTGGTGTATGTGAGGATCTGCTCACTGGGGACAACCAGATCTGATCTTGAAGGCCAGTATTAATCATTAGAATACAAGCAGCATCAGACCAACCCACCATCGTTTCCAACTATATTGCTTAGTTTTAAAGCTTTTAGAACACAGTGTCAGAACACAGTGACACCTAGCTGGGGCTGTTCTTCCTACAGGTCTCTCATCACAGTGGCTACTCAGCTATACCAGAAGATAAGGAAGGACACTGGCTGGGTAAGTTTGACCTGCTTCTATGCCTGTGTTTCAACTATCAAAGCATGAGTGGTCATGATGGTTCAGAAGGCAAAAGTTGCCCCTAAACACCTTCTGTTCCATCTCCCAACAGGACTCAACCACAGTGGCTTATTCTCATACAATTCTACTTGGGAAGTGGGTCGGACATATACTGTTAGTTTGAGTTTCGTGCCACCAGAAGCTAATGGTTTATCATTTCTTGTAACCCATGTGGCCAGAAAAAAAGAGAAAGGGTTGCTCATTTACAATATGGTCTTCTTGGGGTAGAATGAAAGTGCTCATTAGTGATGGTGAGAAAATTCGTACTTCCCATTCCTCATGTCCAGTGAGCACTGTTTCTTCCCTTATTCATCAAGTATTAATTTATCACCAAATGTTTCTCAAATGCTCCCAGGCAGTTCTCACATGCATTCCCAGAGGTATGGCCTCCACCCTTCACGAAGGGGTGGGCTGCTCTAATCGTAGCCTCTCACATTGGTTCAACAAGGCAGCCAAACATATCAATCAGCTGATGACAGGAGGTTTCCCTCAAGGGAAAAACAATGATCAGAGACCTGAGCTGTCCACTTCATTTCTTCTTCACCTTTTGAGTATAAGTAGAATCATCACAAGATACTTAATTTTACTTTTAAGTGAGGGAGAAATAAAAAGAGGTCCAGGCATAGTGGGAGAACATGCTTTAGGCAAATAGTGCACTGAAACTCATAATTATAATCAAGTGGATATAAAAATAATTCATATGGTCCTTGAATCCTCATCAGCCCAGCTGATGCTCTTCTACATAGTCTTCCCCCAGTGGCCTTGCCCTCTCATGTTCCACAGAGGGCAAACTTTGCTCCTGTTTCTGGTTCATTGTGATGCCTAATTTCATAGGCTCTGTTTTTCAGTGAATGAGATGAGTGGCAGATAGGAGGAGGCCCAATGACATTCAGTGCTGGGACGGTAGCAGCATGGGAAATCTCTACTCTGGGCTCAGATGCAGGAGGCTTCTTTTTTTTTTTTTATTAGATATTTTCTTTATTTACATGCAAATTTTTCCTTTCCCAGGTTCCCCTCCAAAAAACAAACAAACAAACAAACAAAAACAACAAGAACAAACCCCTTTTGCCTCCCCCCTCCCCATGCCTGCCACCCCACCCTCTCCCACTTATTGGCCCTGGCATTCCCCTACACTGGGGCACAAAACCTTCACAAGGC
>JADRCD010196901.1:0-13478 GCA_019843815.1 Montemys delectorum | reverse complement strand
AGAGAGAGAGAGAGAGAGAGAGAGAGAGAGAGAGAGAGAGAGAGAGAGAGAATACACAAAATACAGTCCACAGAAGTCAAAAAGGTCAACAAGCTGAAGGGCCCAAGTTAGGATGCAAAAGTCCCACTTGGGTAGGAGAAGAAAGCAATCACAAGTTGGGAGGGAGGGAGAGACCTAGGAAGTAAAGTGGATGGGGGGGGGGTGTTAGAGGGGAGAGGAGTACTTGATCTGGTATTGGGTGAGGGAAAAGGACTGAAGCCCTGAGGGCCAGCAGAAAGAGTAGAAACAGAAAACCTTAGGAGGTAGGAGATTTGGAGGACCTTCCAGAATGTACCAGAGACCTGGGAGGTGAAAGACTCTCAGAACTCAAAGAGAAGGATCACAGAAGAAAAGCTGGAAAGTGGGGAGAGGGAACTCATAGAGACCACCTCTAGCAGGATGACAGGGTATCAAGTGAGGTATGGGCTTGCCATCCCACAATTACATCTCTGACCCATAATTGTTCCTGTCTGAAAGAACTGCAAGAATGGAAATGGAAAGGAACCTGAGGAAAAGACAGTCCAGTGACAGTCCCAAAGTGGAATACAGCTCAAGAGGAGGTCCTAAGGCCAGACACTATTACTGAGGCTATGGAGCACTCACAAAAAGAGACCTAGCATGACTGCACTCATGCAAGAAGCAACAAGCAGCTGAAAGAGTCAGATGCAGATATTTGCACCCAACCAACGGACAGAAGCTGATGACCCCTGTTGTTTAATTAAGGAAGGCTGAAAGAAGCTGAGGAGAAGGGAGATCCTGTAAGAGGACCAGCAGTCTCAACCTGGACCCCGAAATCTCTCAAACACTGGACCACCAGAGAGGCAGCATACATCAGCTGATATGAAGCCCTCAACACCTATACAGCAGAGGACTGCTGGGGTCTGTGTTCATTCTAAGATAATGGACCTAACCCTCAAGAGACTTGAGGGGTGGGGAGGGGGTAAGGATATGGAACAGTTGAGGGGTGGATGGGTCGGGGAAATGAAATATGGAGTGTAAAAAAAGAAACACATAACAAACTACAGTTTAGAGAAGAAGCTTAACACCCACTGGGTAGAAAAGAACTTCTCTAAAGACACTTGTGATGGAGTAAAATAATACAAAGCTAAAAGGAATCTTATCATAGTAAAGTATGGTGGACTATTTCCAGGCATGCTCACAACTAAAACTGGATTCATGTCATCAAAAGTCACTAATCATTCGCGTTTCCCACCAGAACCACTCATTACTTTGCATTACTTTGGTCAATTTCTTTTTATCAGGAATGAAGTTTCGTTACTCTAACAACATAACTTTATTTTTTTTCTCTACAAAACAGAACCCATGTGTATGATAGAGACTGTGTACCTCTGGCTGCCCTGGAACTTACTATGCAGACCAAGCTGTCTTTGAATAGACAGAGATCCATTAGCCTGCCTCTGTCTCCTGAGTGCTGGGATTCAAGACCTGGGACATAACGCCTACGGTTTACAGAAATAGAAATGTTTTAACATTTTTCTAATATGCATTTCTTTGCTTGTAATGTGAATTTAGATTTCTCATTAATTTATTTATTCACCTTACATCCCAGTCACAGCCCCACCTCTCTCCTCTATTCCCACCCTCACAAATCCCTCCTCTCATTGCTCCCTCCCATTAAAGGAGGCATCCCTTTGGTATCAGCCTGCCCATGGATATCCATTTGTAGCAGGACTAAAAGCAACCTCTTTGACTGAGGCCCAATCATGCAGACCTGTTAGGACAAGGGGATCCAATGGTAGGCAAAAGAGACAGCCCCTAGTACAATTGACAGGGGAACCCCAAGCACACCAAGCTGCACATCTGCTACAAATGTGTGTGTTTGGGGACAGGGTAGTTCCAGATCCTGCATGCCTTTTTGGTTGGTGGTTCAGTCTCCGTGAGCCTCCATGGGTCCAGGTTAGTTGGCTCTGTGGGTCTTCTTGTGGTGTCCTTTATGCCTCCTGCCTTACTCAATCTTATTCTCCACTCTTCTACAAGACTCCCTGATGTTTGGCAGTGGGTCTCTGCATCTGTTGCCATTTACTGCTCATGAAGCCTCTCAGGAGACAGTTATGCTAGGGTCCTACCCTCAAGCATAGCATAGTATCATTAATAGTGTCTTGGGTTGGCTCTCTGTCTCATGTGATGAGTCTCAAGTTGGGTCAGTCACTGGTTGGCCATTCCCTCAATCTCTGCTCCATCTTTATTGGTACGTATCTTGTAGGTAGGAGAAATTTGGGGTCAAAGGCTTTGTGGGTTGATGTTCTCACAGTATTCTTCTAATGGTCAAGCCTACATACAAAATCGTATTCTTCTTTATCTACTCATAATCTTCCCGCTGTGGCATTTATTCATGATATGTTTTAATCCTATTTTGATTAAGACTAGTTTTCTTTTTCAATGATATAATTTGTTTTATGGAAGTATTTAAAAATAAAATATTAGCATCGTAGTAAAGACAAAAAGATCCCAAAGGTGATAAAAGTTCCTTTTTAAAGGGTCCTGGGGATGGGGGTGGGGGTGGGGGGAGATGTTTCACAGAGTCAGTCCAGGCAGAAGGCAGACTGCCTCAGCGTGAGAACTGCCTGCGCTCTGCTGGCTTCTTACTGATGTGTTTAAAGATCTTGGACGTCGCCACTTTCTTTGTCTTCTGGTAGCCGAATCCCCCACCACCGCCTCTCTCTTTAAGCTTGCCATCATTGCTGCTCACATTCAGATCAACAAAAGGAGGCACCTTAAAACCAAAAGACAGAGCGACCTGAGGTAAATTTAAGTTGTTCACATTGAAGATCTGCTTGAGAGAGTGAGAGTCATATGCTCGTATGTAGGGCTTGTATGCTTCCTGGGCGGACTTGTGGAGAAAGTAGTTCTTTTCGATCAGTTTTTCCAACTGAGACTGGATGTCAGAAACTTTAGACCAGGAAAAGTCAAACTGATTGAATAGAACCTTGGACTGTTTCAAGTAACGAAGGAAACCCAACTCTTCAGGGCGCAGGATGAGCAGGGCGTGCCCTCTTCCATTCAGACCCCTGGCTGTCCTACCCACACAATGAATGTACTCCTTGGGGTCATCAGGAGGGTCGTACTGAACAATCTAGTCCACCTCAGGGATGTCCAGCCCTCTGGCTGCCACATCAGTACACAGCAGTATTCCTGAATCTGCATTGCAGAACTGGAAGAATGTGGTTGTTCGTCTATTTTGCTTTTGCTTTCCATGGATGGCCAAGACGGGAAGGTCAATGTAGTTCAGCAGCTCATAGTGGTATTTCACAGACATTCAGGAGGAAAAGAACACCATCACTTTCTTCTTCCGGTTCTTCTTAAGGAATGTGAAGAGCAGAAGGAACCTCTTCTCAGAGGGACAAACAACATATCCCTGCTCAAGGCCATCCACTGTGGCAACCTCTTTATCGTCATCAACACCCACGTACAATGGCTCTTTTTTCAGAGAAACTCTTGCCAAGTCTTCAATTTTTCGAGTTTGTGTGGCAGAAAAGAGCATGTTTTGCCTACGTGCTGGCAAAAGTTTAATAATTTGCTTTAATTCTTCTTCAAACCCAACATCCAAGAAACGGTCAGCCTCATCAATAACCAGACACTGTAGGTTCTTGTACATAAATCCGGGCGTGTTCTGCATGTGGTCTAGGAGCCGGCCTGGCGTGGCCACTATGATGTTGATCCCGTTGAGGAACTTTTGCACTTCAGCAGACCTGTTGCTGCCACCCATGATCAGCCCATACGTGTGAACGTGGTGCGTCATCAGCTCTTTAAGAACATCAAAGGTCTGCATGACCAGTTCTCTGGTGGGAGAGAGAATCAGGACCCCTGTTCCATTCCTGGGCATGAACTTCAATTTGACAATGAGCTCGATCACAGGGATGAGGAAAGCGAGGGTTTTCCCGCTGCCAGTTTTCGCAGCTGCCAGAAGATCCCTGCCTTCCAGAAGTGGCCTGATACTTTTATGCTGGATCTCCGTCATGTGCTTGAAGCCCATTTCTTCTATGGCCTTCAGGGTGTTCTCATTGACGAGATTAGACAAGGAAGCAAATGAAGTGTCTTCAAAAGCACCTGTCAGTCCTAGGGGCAGGCTGGGCACCTCGCTGTCATTTGCCTTCTTCACATCATCTTCTGGTTCCTCACAAGCCTCAGCACTTTCTTCAGTTTTTGTTTTGTTTTTATATCAGGCCCAGCATCATTTGCCATATTTCTCTTTTTCTTCTTTTTCTTTCTTAGTTCTGAATCAGGAGACGGTGTTGCTGCTGCTTCTCCGTTGGCTAAAGTGGTAGGTTTCTGGGGTGACTTTTTAACTTTGGCATTTTCCACGATCTCCTCAGGCATGCCTCCACTTTGTGCTTCTGCTGAGCTCACAGGCACAGAATGCTTCAAAGCCTTTTTAACTTTCCCACCTTTTCCTGTTTCTTTAGGCACATCTCCATTTTGAAGTTGTGACAGGCTTGTGTCTGATGCTTCTTGCAGCTTCAGGTTCCGCTGCCACAGCTTGGCATTCCGCTTCTCGATCTTCCTGCGCAGGAGTTTCATCTGTAACTGCGACATGTTTGCCGGGCCGGCCCCTGTCGTCTGCGCCGAGCCAAGACTAGTTTTATTTAGGGAAATAAACTGAGATCCAGAAATTTCAGTATTTATAACAAACTCCTTAGGAACAAACTATTTATCCTATGAGATAGAAATATAAAATTCTTGATTATAACAAGTCTCTTTTTGTCAACTATATATTCCTCAAGGTCTGTTACTTGAAATTTTTCTTAGAAAAATTTCACTTAGTTTTATCTTTTATCACAGTAAACTATACATGTCATTTTTCTCATACTATACATGGTGTGTATATACATACAAACTTCAAAAATGTAAAAATACAAGCTAGATAAAGGTTTGTGACTCATTTCATATTATCTTTCCATGGAAAATTAAGTAGTTACATAAATATACTAAAGATTGTATAGTTTTATAAAAATTAAATATCCTTCATTTTAGCAAAAAAAAACATTCAATTTTTTAAAATTAAATACTGACATTACACTAACTTGACAGAATTATCCTAGAATAAATACTACTTATTTTTTTCAATCACTGTAATTGGGAATTTTGTAAAAGTCCAAGTTCAAATTCATAAACAATTTACATTTCAGATTTCAATTTTTTTTGTTGTTTTATATCCAACAACTTTTTTTTAGATATTTTCTTTATTTACATGTAAATTTCTCCTTTCCCAGATTCCCCTCCAAAAAACAAACAAACTAACAAACAAACAAAAACAACAAGAACAAACCCCTTTTGCCTCCCCCCTCCCCATGCCTGCCACCCCACCCTCTCCCACTCATTGGCCCTGGCATTCCCCTACACTGGGGCACAAAACCTTCACAAAGCCGATTTTTAAGTAGAAAAATTTTAGTTGTATGTCACCCCCACGGCAGCCTAATTTTTTAGTGTTCAAGAAAATAAAATAGGTTAAATGATTATATAATTATGAGGCATGTTTTAAAATTGCTTCACTATGTCCTATTTCAAAAATTGTACTCATCTTTAAAATGACACAAAAATCAGTGTTCAAAATAAGTAATGAATGAACTCTTTCAATAAAAGCATCAGGCAAATCACTACTTATGAAATTACATTTAATAGTACCTTATACTAATGAAATAAAAGAGTTCTGTTGAGTAGTAATCATTTTTCCATCTGTGTAAATTTTGTTTGTATAAGTAATGAACCAATACTTCAGGCCTCTGCAGAATAACCCTCTGAACATTTTTATTTGGCTGATCGCCCTTTTGTGGGAGATGATTTCAAGTTGAACAGTTACTGTAAATGAATTTGCTTAAATGTATGGTTCTAAATTAGTGAACACAAATTACTGCGCCATGATTTTTTC
The DNA here is from genome assembly GCA_019843815.1 of Montemys delectorum. Lineage (NCBI taxonomy): Eukaryota > Metazoa > Chordata > Mammalia > Rodentia > Muridae > Montemys > Montemys delectorum. The sequence goes on along the minus strand of JADRCD010196901.1, from coordinate 7,552 downwards.
ATTACATTGGTTGATATAGGATTGCATTTAAATATATTCTAATCGAGAAATGATTTGAACACAACATGCTAAGCCACTATGATCAGTTATCTACCTCTATATTTAGCCTCCTTTCTGGGATGCTAGATATAGTAATTCAGGAATTCACTACAAGCCTAAGAACTTACAAAACAGTTCACTGTCATTTCAAAGGGTTGTGGGATAAATAGTACCACAGTTTATACTGAGTGACTTGAAGTCACAGAGAAACAAGGAAGAAATGACAGTCCTTCAGTTTGGTTCAATATAGATTATCGATTTCAGAATGCTACCTACAAGAACATAAGAACTATGTGTTGGAAAGTGAAGGTTAGAAGATTTCAGTTATCTCTGGAACAGGAAAACACTATTTTTCAAAAGTATATAAAAATCTCCAGAACTTTTAAGATAAAAATTTGTCCTAAGGAAAAGCAGGCAGATAGAAGAAAAGGTATATACCATTTCATAGTCTTAAAAATATGGTATTTTCTCTAATGAAAAAAAAAAAAAAGAAAACATCTAATAAAAGTATGCATATGTGATATAAGTACATATGTAAAAATGAAATTATAATTAGAAAAATAAAAAATATGGTGTTTTCACCATATTTTACCTTCAAATGTCAGAAATAGCACTTACTTAATTTCTAAGTATTTTTGATCCAATTTGCCAAGAATCTCTAATAATGTACCATGGTTTCTATTTGCTTCTCTATTGTCTGAGAATATAATGCAATTACATCATTTTCCCTTTCCTTTCTTCCCCCCAAGCCCTTTCATATAGATGGCCCTTTGCTCTCTTTCACATACATGGCTCTCTTTCTCACTTATTGATGTTACATGCACATATGTATATGTTTATAAATATATATTTCAAAATAAAGCCCACTCAGTCTGTATAGTTACTTGTATGCCTGTTTTCAGAACTGACCATTTAGTAGCGAATAACTAGTTGTGGTCATCTGGGGAAGACTATTTCTCCCACATCCAGCATCCTTTAGCTGTCTGCCATTCTTTGGTATTGTAGAAGCTTTGTGGCCTTTTCCTCATCTACTTTACCATACCTATTGCCATTTTTCTTGTTCAGTTCAGTGACTTAACTGCTTAGACAGTCATTTCTATGTATTTTTTAGCTTCTTATTCTTTTTGTCATTTGATTTTTAGAATCAAATGTCTTACTAAGTTCACATATAGTTGTGCAGATTGTGCAGCTTTTATTTAGTAAATCAGGATTCAAAGCCACCAATGTACCATCAATGAAGGTAATATATGGCTTCTAACAATTTAAGTCTGTTAATGTCAATGAACATAACATTACTTAGAAATAGAGATAATTTATGTGAAGCAAAAGTCCTAGTAGATCTAGTAGAAAGTCCTAGTAGAAAGTCAAGCAGAAATCTTTTTAAAGTCCGGAAGATGCTGGCTTTATTGGTACATGTCTATAATCTCAGCACTGAAGCAAGAAGCTGGAGAGTTTGAGGACAGCCTGGGATACATAGAGTGGCGTTGGCTCACAATACAAAACATAGAGGCTACAGAGAATTCATTTTTGGTTCCCAGTACTCATATTGGGAGGCTCACAACCATCTGTAACTCTACCTCAAGGAAATTCAACATCTTCTTGCCTCCTGTGATACAGACACTTTTGCACACATACCCTCACACAGACATATACACATACAGATAATTAAAAGTGCATAACTCATTTTTAAAGTCCTGAGGAAAGCAGCGCTTACATAAAAATTGTAAAGAAAACATTTACCAACCATCAATATACCATTTGCTAGACAAAATCTGTGAGGTACTAAAGGAAAGAATAAGAAGAGAGAGTTTCTGAATATCATTGTATTTATACTTTGGTATAGTGGTTTTTCTTCTTGTTTAGTCTATTTTTCTGGTCCGTTTATTTGTTCATTTATTTGTGTGGGCTTTTTTCTTAATACTACTGGAATTTGAAGCCACAATAAATGTGTTCCCTACCATGAAGTCACTATCCAACCCTATGACATACTTTTTTTTTTACTTTTATTGCATTATGATGAGAACAGTTATATGATTTCAATTTGTCTGAATTTGTTAACATTTAAAAACGTATTTTAAATAAATAGAATTAAATCACATTCTTTTTTCCCTTTTGTACTCCAACTCCTCCCAGAGACCCCCTCTTCAATACCTACAATATCTTTTTTGTCATATTCCTTAAAATTTATAAAATATTATAACAATAAAAATGAGTATTATAAAAGTTGTTGGATATAAAACAATCAATTTAACAGTGTTATGTAGATGCTTGTCTACAGCAATACTGCAAATACATACATTTTTCTCCGTATAAATTTCAAATAATTCTAAACATATTAACTGTATATTTCAAAATAATACATCACTAGTAGTATTTTCTTAAATGAACATAAATATGTAAAGTCTTTTTGTTTGTTTCTTTTGTATTTAGTAGAGTTTAAAATCTTGGCTCTTTCTGTAGTACAAGCCCAAAATAAGAACAAATTTTAGACATTGGATTTCATTGTAATAAGGCTGTACTTCAATGACCCTCAAATCACTGAAGGATTTTACCTCCATCATAGCTAAGCTGAGAGTTGACAGTTCTGCTGCACGAAGGAATGAATTGTAGGCACGATTTTTGGATACAGATTTCCTGCTATGGTCAAACTATTTGACTTGAGTGAGTGATTTTTTTCTCAGCCCACAGAGAACAGGTTACATTCATTTAAGAAATAGTGTGTGTATTAAGATAGTGTATCAATAAAGTCAATAAACAATACTACTAATAGAGAGGCTGAGATAGGAGAAGCAAGATTTCAAGACCCTTATGTTGTACACAGCAAGACACTGTCAGAAACAAGTGGAAAGTATATATAGATTGTACAATATTGTACCTATTTCTCCAATTACCAAATTAGAGAGACCATTGGATGACAATCAACAAATTTCTAATTCCTCATATTTTTGGATTTCAATCGCTTAGGATTTGTTGATAATATTAATTTTCAAATTAAGATATTTTTAAAAAGGTAATTATCACTTCCTGTTGTTTTTTTTATAAGAGGTGGAATTAGATTTGTGTGGATTTGTTGAAAGGTTACTTTCTTGCTTCTTCTAGGGTGTAGTTTTGCTCCTTATGTTGATGTTTTCCATCTATTATTCTTTGTAAGGAAGGATTTGTGGAAAGATACTGTCTAAATTTTTTTTTGTCATAGAATATCTTGTTTTCTACATCTATGATAATTGAGAATTTTGCTGGGTATAGTAGCCTGGGCTGGCATTTGTGTTCTTGTAGGGTCTGCATGACATCTGCCCAGGATCTTCTAGCTTTCATAGTCTCTGGTGAGAAGTCTGGCATAATTCTGATAGGCCTGCCTTTATAAATTACTTGCCTTTTTTCCCTTACTGCTTTTAAAATTCTTTTTGTTTAGTGCATTTGGTGTTTTGATTATTATGTGACAGGAAGAATTTCTTTTCTGGTCCAGTCTATTTGGAGCTCTGTAGGCTTCTTGTATGTTCATAGGCATCTCTTTCTTTAGGTTAGGGAAGTTTTCTTCTACAATTTTGTTAAAGATATTTACTGGCCCATTACATTGGGAGTCTTCACTCTCTTCTATACATATTATCCTTAGGTTTGGTCTTCTCATTGTGTCCTGGATTTCCTGGATGTTCTGGGTTAGGAGCTTTTTGCTTTTTGCATTTTATTTGACTGTTGTGTGAATGTTTTCTATGGTGTCTTCTGCCCCTGAGATTCTCTCTTCTATCTCTTGTATTCTGTTGGTGATGCTTGCATCTATGACTCCTGATTTCTTACCCAGGTTTTGTATCTCCAGGGTTGTCTCTCTTTCTGATTTCTTTATTGTTCTATTTCCATTTTAGATTCTGGATGGTTTTGCTCATTTCCTTCAACTGTTTGTTTGTGTTTTCCTATAGTTCTTTAAGGGATTTTTATATTTCCTCTTTAAGAGCTTCTAGCTGTTTACCTGAGTTCTCCTGTATTTCTTTGAGGGTGCTATTTATGTCTTTCTTAAAGTCCTATATCATCATCATGATAAGTGATTTTAGATCTGAATCTTGCTTTTCCAGTGTGATGGTTTGTCCAGGACTTGCTATGGTGGGAGAATTTGGGTTCTGATGATGCCAAGTAACCTTGGTTTGTGTTGTTTATTTTCTTATGCTTGCCCTCAGCCATCTGGTTATCTCTAGTGCTACCTTACCTTGCTAATTCTGACTGGAGTCAGTCCTTCCTGAGATCCTGATTGTATCAGAACTCCTCAGAGTCAGGCAGTCTCTGTGACCCTGTGATTCTGGGATCCTATGACCCTGGGCTTGTTAGAGCACCTGGGAGTGCAGCAGCTTCCTCTGGGTTTTGTGGCACTGGCTGTGGAGCCTGGGCCCAAGGTTGGCTCAGGACACCAGCCCAGAGAGACTGGAAGGAACCCAAGCCACTCTGTTGGCAGAGTTCCTGTGTGCCTGATCCAGCAGGTCCCAGTTACTCCTGGTGTTGGGACATATCTTGGGTCCTCCTAACCTCTGATCCTGAGTGTTTCAGAGCGCCTGGGAGTGGAGCTTCCTCTGGGCATTGTGGGACTGGCTACAGAGCTTATGCCCAAGGTCCGCTCAGGACACCAGCCCCCATACTTTTTATTTGTCCATTTTTCTTGAACGCTTTATTTTTCTTTGATATTTCAATTGTTATCTCTATATTTGGTATGTGGAGGTAATAAGGAATAAGAAATAAAGAAATGAATATATGCTTTTAAAATTTCATTACTCATCTCTAGCAAAATGAATAATTTGTACATAAGTGAAAATTTAAATGGATTTATTTTACGAGGCTTGAGAGGTGTTGACAGCAGCAAGGTCATACTCTTGGAGCAAGATGACAAGTGTATGTGTCTCAGTATGTATAGTCTACTACATGTGAATATGTGCCTGTGGTACATGTGTCTAGCTGTCCTGGAAGCCAGAAAGAGGCATTGGGTCCCCTGGAACTATAGTTACAAGGAGTTGTGAGCCATACAACATGAGTACAGGTAACTAAACACAAGTCCTGTGAAAGAGCAGCAAGCACACTTAAATGGTTAGCCATCTCTCTATCCCCTCACAAAGTAATCTTAAACTAAACTCTGAGTATACAACTCCCCCAAGTAAGTTTGCAGCAGATCTTCTCTCTAAAACCTACATATATGTAGTCACATGGAATCATCAGTCTTAGAAAGCTGAGTCCTCAATGAGAATAGTGAGATTTTGTTATATTAATGCAGATAGGTACATAGATGCACAGATACAGAAATATAGATATGCATAGACAGGTAGATGATGGAAAAATGATTAATAGATAGATGATAGATATAGCTTATAAATAGATAAGGAATAGGTAGATGATAGATATTAATAGATTAGATAGATAGATAGATAGATAGATAGATAGATAGATAGAGATAGGTTGATAATAAATAAATGATAGTGCTAAGCCTGATGTAGCCTTGGTGGGGAGAGAGTGACATGGTTGCTGCCCCTGGGAGAGGGTCTCAGTGTGAGTCTCCATGAGTGTCAATGTCTGCTGTGGGCAGAAGGCTTGTTTGTGTAATAATGTATATCATTTTCTGGACCCACTAGCAGTAGAGGACTCTTTCCTTCCAAGGAATGTTCTCCTACATGATAATTAGAAACAGCATGAGTCCAAGAGTTCAGGATATGGCAATGTCTCCAATAAATAGTAAACACTGGGACCTTCAGGTCAACTCTTCTATGGGAAAGAGCTCTAAATAAATGAGCTTGAAAATATATAATTTCTCAACTATGCAAAAATGTAAGGATGCAATGAATCACATGAGGGACTTCACGAATCTAAAGGAAAAGAGGCAGCTATACTATAGGCCAACTTGTCAGAAAGATACTAAGAGGGGAAATAAGGAAATTTAGGGAGTGGTAATTGCATGAGATCCAACCCAGCTAAGTTTTTTGTAATGCTTACAAAGGCAAATAGATTCCTGAGTTCTGGATCACCCTAGGACTGAGCAAAGTAGGCTCAAGCATGATGGAAGTGATAATTTCAAGGTAGAGTCCCAACCAACTTGAGTTTGTGCTTAACAGAGGCAGACAGATCTCTGAATTCTTTTGCAAAGTTAAGGTAAAAAAAATATACTTGCTGTCTCCTAAGAATCAAAGGACTAGGGTCTGGGATGATGATTCATAAGATAACCAAAAAGAAACCAGGAGTAAATCAATAGATTGATACGTAAAATTTTAAAAAATGGACCTATGTTCTGTAGGAGATGAGCTATCCAAAGAATTTATTAGGATAAAAGAGAGAACTGCTTTGAGGTTGACAAACACACACACACACACACACACACACACACACACACACACACACATACACACACACACCCTCATGCACACATGCATGCATGCACGCACGCACACACACAAGCAAACAATGGACAGAGAAATCTCTTAGAATACTATGCAGAATAAAGACAGAGATCTCCTAAGAGAAAATAGAACATGGAAACAAGCAGACACCTCTTCTCAGAGAGAGATTCCTTTTCAAATGGAGGCTGGTCCTTAGCATGATAGATACATAGACAGAAAAACAGACAGACAGATAGATATACAGACAGAAAGATACAGATAATAAATAGATATAGATAGAAAGATAGATAGATAGATAGATAGATAGATAGATAGATAGATAGATTGATAGATAACATGTGTTTTGAGACAGATTGCCTCATTGGTGTAAAAGTGGATGACAAGCAAAATATGAGCAAATTGATAAATAGTATAACTGAAACAGAGGTGAGAGAAGGGAAGTCTGATGATGAGCATTGATTGTCAACTTGAAATTGATAATCACCATAGAGCCAAACGCCTGGACATGTCTTCAAGGAAATCTCTAGATCAGATTAACTGAAATTAAAACAATTACTTCAAATGTAGGTAATACCACTCCAACTTAGGAGTTAAAGAAAGAAAAAGGTAACTGAGAAATATTGTCGATCTTGCTGCATCTAGAATGTGGATGCAGGGTAACCAGGTACTGCAAGTCCCCACCACCATGTGATCCTAAGTGTGCTCTTAAAATATGGGGACAAAATAATTATTTCCTCCTTTAAGTTGCTTTTGTATGGCTTGATTAGAGCAATAAGAAAAGTATCTAGTAAGAAAAACTGGTACTAAGAAGTGTCTCTAACCAACATCAAACTAAATGGAGAGAAACTTGAAGCAATCCCGCTAAAATCAGGGACTAGACAAGGCTGCCCACTCTCTCCCTACCTATTCAATATTGTACTTGAAGTTCTAGCCAGAGCAATTAGGCAACAAAAGGAGATCAAAGGGATACGAATTGGAAAGGAAGAAGTCAAATTATCACTATTTGCTGATGATATGATAGTATACTTAAGTGACCCCAAAAATTCCACCAGAGAGCTCCTAAACCTGATAAACAACTTCAGCAAAGTAGCTGGATATAAAATTAACTCAAGCAAATCAGAGGCCTTCCTCTACACAAAGGATAAACAGGC
>JADRCD010196899.1:0-65463 GCA_019843815.1 Montemys delectorum | reverse complement strand
AGGCCAGCCAGATGCCCTGCTGCCTCAATACCACCCTTAGTAATTTCTCTATGCTCTGATCTGTACGTATTCTAGCTGGATTTGAATTAGCCAATTATGTATTGCTATGCTAATTCCTTTGTTCCCCTAGACCTCCTTCCTATAAAAACCCCTAACCCCTGAGCCTTGAGGTTGATCCCTCTGTCTCCTGCGTGAGATATGGGTCCACCTAGAGCTCCGATATTAAACTACCTCGTGTGTTTACATCAAGATGGTCTCTCGTGTTTCCTTGGGTGCACGTTCTCCTGGGATTTGAGCGAGGGTCTCCCTACGGGGGTCTTTCAATGTCATCCCTGAGCAGCACTCCTCCATGGCCTCTGTGTCAGCTCCTGCCTCCAGGTTCCTGTTTGAGTTCCTGTTCTCATTGCTTTTGATGAACTGTTACATGGAATTGAATGAAATAAACCCTTTCCTCCTCAAGTTGCTTTTGCCATGGAATTTCATCACAGCAATAGTAACCCTAAACAAAACACACAGTCATGCAGAGAGACACAGTAAAGACAATCAGGAGCAACTACCACACATTCTACACCTGGACAGACCAGGAGAGTTCAGTGACATCCCACACAGATCCCAGACAGAGAGTCTACACTTATGTTTGACGTTTCCTTTAGTATCCTAACCAGATGGTGCCTCCTACAGATCAAACTTACACCTGGAGGTACTCAGATGAAATGACTTTCAGTTTATCTCGCCTCCCCACTTCAGGTGGCCATGTCAGTGCACATCTGGAGTTTGGCAATGATCTATCATAGGGCCCTGAACATCTCAGGGTGCACACTCCTTTAAGAGTCCTCTCCAACAGGTACATTCTTCCCACTCCAGCAGTTTCTGAGGCACCTAAGCCTCAGGGTCTGATGGCTAGAGATTTGGCTGGGGCCTCCAAAATGTTGCAAGGAGCCCACCAGAGCTGACCAGACAGTTTATAGCCAATTGAAAGTCTTTATTCCAGCCAGCTGGGACTACACTCAGGTATTTGGTGGACCCAAGCATTTACACCAAGCAAAACCCACGCTTTGATATCTCACTCAGCAGTTGCAGGGATGGGAGGGGGTTGTACAAGCATGCAGTTTAACAGAAGCTAAGTTAAGCTGGTATCTAGAGGAGGGTTCTGTGCAAGCAAGCAGTTAAAAAGAAGCTATGATAAGTTACCTGGGCATCTTGACCCCCAGTCCTAAAATAGAACTGGGTAACTTTCCATGGAATTTTCCACCAAGGAGATCAAATTGTAGTTAAACCTGAAATGGCCTAAGCAAGAATACAAGATGGAGAAACCTCTGCACTGTCTTGCCCTGTCACACACAACTAAAGACCAAGTGTTCAAATGCTGAACTTGGGGAGTAATTTTCATTCAAACCACCGCAGCCTTCTTCTCCAGCACCATGTCTGCCTACATGTTGTAAATGTAAATGTTGCTTTTATTTCCACAGATGAAGTGATGAGATGAGAGCCACACCCAAGCTTTACAACTACATGGCATGGGCTGAGCCCAGAGTGTTTCTATCTAACTATCCCTAGGTCCAGGGCTGGAAGCTTCTAGCCTCCATATATCTAATCTTCTCCAAGGATGAATCTTAAAGGCTTCAGCTTCTGGCCTCGGCTAACCTGGGCCTAGAATGTTTCAGCCTCCAAGACTTAACTGCAGAATAAACTCACCCTTTCTAGTGCTTTCTGAACTCTAGCTGACTAATTTAAATCAGTTTCTCTCTGCTTCTGACTGAATTGTTGTGCTTGGAAGGACTACTTCTGAACTCCATGAACTGGACTGCTCCAAACTGAACTGAATTGAATTCTACTCTCTATCCCTCACTGTTCTTAAATAGCTTCTCTTTACTGTGATTTGGGCATATTTTATCTGACTCATTCTGTCAAATTTTTCTCTAATTTATTATTTTGTCTGCCCCTCAATTACACATCATTGTTTGGAAATAAAGGCATATACTAAAGGTGTGTCTGTATTTCAGCCAGAGGGATTAAAGGTGTGTTGTGTCGGCATTCCAATCGGATCATCTTTGCATATCATCCCTTGCCTGAGCAGCCATATTGCTGAATTAAAATTCTTCTAAAACATGCCACCATGCGTTCCATTATGATGTGATGATAATGAACTAAACCTCTGAACTGTAAGCTAGCCCTAATTAAATGTTTTCTTTTATAAGTTGTGGTGGTTATGGTGTCTCTTAACAGCCATAGGAACCCTGAGACACCTTCATATATATATGAGCATGGGAGATCTTTCTGTCTTCTGAGATCTTTGATTTTTCTTCAGAGACTTGAAGTTCTTGTCACTTGCTTGGTTAGAGTCACATCAAGGCATTTTATATTATTTGTGACTATTGTGAAGGGTGTCAGTTCCCTAATTTCTCAGCCTGTTTATCCTTTGAGTAGAGGAAGGCTACCAGTTTGTTTGAGTTAATTTTATATCCAGCCATTTTGCTGAAGTTGCTTATCAGGTTTAGGAGTTCTCTGGTGGAATTTTGGGGGTCACTTAAGTATATAATCATATCATCTGCAAATAGTGATACCTTCACTTCTTTCTTTCCAATTTGTATCCTTTTGACCTCCTTTTGTTGTCTAACTGTTCTGGCTAGGACTTTGAGTACTATGTTGAATAGGTAGGGAGAGAGTGGGCAGCCTTGTCTAGTCTCTGATTTTAGTGAGATTGCTTCAAGTTTCTCTCCATTTAGTTTGATGTTGTCTATTGGTTTGCTGTATACTACTTTTACTATGTTTAGATATGGGCCTTGAATTCCTGATCTTTCCAAGACTTTTATCATGAAGGGGTGTTGAATTTTGTCAAATGCTTTTTCAGCATCTAATGAGATGATCATGTGTTCTTTTTCTTTGAGTTTGTTTACATAGTGAATTATGTTGATGGATTTCCATATATTGACCATCCCTGCATCCCTGGGATGAAGCCTACTTGATCATGATGGATGATTGTTTTGATGTGTTATTGTACTCGATTTGCAAGAATTTTATTGAGTACTATTTGCATCGATATTTCTAAGAATAATTGGTCTGAAGTTCTCTTTCTTTGTTGGGTCTTTGTGTGGTTTAGGGATGAGCATCATTGTGGCTTCATAGAACAAATTGGGTAGTGTTCCTTTGTAAGATTAAGTTTTCAAACTGTACTGTGGAAATTTAGCCATTAGTTAAACTCAGTGGGAGACCGGCTCCCAGAACCTAAAAACAATGGGAGACCAGCAGTTCCCAGGACCCAAAAACAAGGGAACCAAGACAACATGGCCGGAGAACCCAGAAACAACCCGGGCCAAAACAATCGCCAGGTGGCTAGCCCGCCCCTGGACCCTAGCACGAGCCAACACCAATCAGAAACCACCCTGTACTTTCCTTTGCCTCAGTCTCCCCTCTTCCCCAGCAACTGTGTAGGTATAAAAACCTGTTTAAATTTTTGCTTGGGGCCAGACTTCTCTACCCCTATGAGGGATATGAGTCTCGCCCCAGCTAGCTGAAATAAAAAGCCTCTTGCAGATTGCATCAAGTCCGTGTCTTGGTGGTATGTGGGGTCGTTGCTCCCGGGATTTGAGTGTGGGGGTCCCTCCGGGAATCTCACACCTTCTGTTTCTATTTTGTGGAATAGTTTGAAGAGTATTGGCATTAGGTCTTCTTTGAAGGTCTGATAGAATTCTGCACTAAAACCATCTGGTCCTGAGCTTTTCTGGTTGGGAGACTTTTTTTTTCTTAAAGATTTATTTATTTATCTTATGTATATGAGCACACCATTGCTTCTTCAGACACACCAGAAGAGGGCATCAGATCCCACTGCAAATGGTTGTGAGCCACTATGTGGTTATGAAAAGGAGTAACTAAAGCTTGGGACCTGTGCTGGCCAGGTAGACGAATTATAAGTCTGAAAATCCAGCACAAGCTTGCCCACATAGGCCTGGGAATGAACAAGCAAGCTGTTGAATATTCTGGGAACTAGCAGGCCAAGAAGAGATAGATAGGACATGTCTGGGTGGGCTCAGGCAAGCAGGGACCTGTCTGGGCAAGATGACCCAAGTGAATGATGAGGTATGGTTGGAGGCCAGCCAGATGCCCTGCTGCCTCAATACCACCCTTAGTAATTTCCCTATGCTCTGATCTGCACGTATTCTAGCTGGATTTGAATTAGCCAATTATGTATTGCTATGCTAATTCCTTTGTTCCCCTAGACCTCCTTCCTATAAAAACCCCTAACCCCTGAGCCTTGAGGTTGATCCCTCTGTCTCCTGCGTGAGATATGGATCCACCCGGAGCTCCGATATTGAACTACCTCCTGTGTTTACATCAAGATGGTTTCTTGTGTTTTCTTGGGTGCATGTTCTCCTGGGACTTGAGCGAGGGTCTCCCTACGGGGGTCTTTCAGTTACTAGGAATTGAACTCAGGACCTCTAGAAGAGCAGTCAGTGTTCTTAACTGCTGAGCCATCTCTCCAGTCCTGATTGGGAGACTTTTAATGACTGCTTCTATTTCTTTAGGGGTTATGGGACTATTTAGATGGTTTATCTGATCCTGATTTAACTTTGGTACCTGATATCTGTCTAGAAAATTGTTCATTTCATCCAGATTTTCCAGTTTTGTTGAGTACAGGCTTTTGTAGTAGGATCTGATGATTTTTTTGGATTTCCTTGGTTTCTGTTGTTTTGTCTCCCTTTTCATTTCTGATTTTATTAATTTGGATAGTGCCTCCGTGCCCTCTGGTTAGCCTGGCTAAGGGTTTATCTATTTTGTTGATTTTCTCAAAGAACCAGCTCCTAGTTTTGTTGATTCTTTGTATACTTTTTTTCTACTTCGTTGATTTCAGCCCTGAGTTTGATTATTTCCTGCTGTCTACTCCTCTTGGGTGTATTTGCTTCTTTTTGTTCTAGAGCTTTCAGATGTGCTATCAAGCTAGTAATATATGATCTCTCCAGTTTCTTTTGGAGGCACTCAGAGTTATGAGATTTCCTCTTAGCACTGCTTTCATTGTGCCCCAGAGGTTTGGATATGTTGTGCCTTCATTTTCATTAAATTCTACCATCCTGAGTGAGGTAACCCAGTCACAAAAGAGCACACATGGTATACACTCACTGATAATTGGATATTAACCCAAAAGCTCAGAATACCCAAGATACAACTCACAGGCCACATGAAGCTCGGGAAGAAGGAAGACCAAAGTGTGGGTGCTTCAGTCCTTCTTAGAAAGGGGAACAAAATACTCAAGGGAGGAAATACAGAGACAAAGTATGGAGTAGAGACTGAATGAAAGGCCATCCAGAGACTGCCCTACCTAGGGATTCATCCCATATACAGACACCAAATCTAGACACTATTGTAGATGTCAACAAGTGCTCATAAAAGCAGGGGGAGGGAGGATGGGATGGGAGTTTCCAGAGGGGAAACTGAGAAAGGGGATAACATCTGAAATGTAAATAAATAAAAAAAATTAAAATGTAAACCAGGAGCCATTATCATCACAGGAATACACACAAATCATCACATTGATCTTTGCCAGTGAACTAACAGGAATAGAAAACAACCTTTTGGCTTCCCTGTCTCCATCTTTGGCTGGGGCTGGTGATACAGGAAGAGAAAAGAAGCCATTCAGTCCATTGTAAATAAAGCTGGTAATCTTCAGTGTTGGAGATGGCTCTGTGGGTAAGAACACTATGCATGGGAAAGAAGTTGAGTTCAAATCCCAGCACCCATGCAAAAGCTTGTACCTGAGAATATGAGGCTTGGCTCAAACAGAAGGATGAACTGTGGCTCCAGCCCAGAACCTGAAAGGGTGGCCTGCTAGCCGGAGCTAAGGGGCTGGAGTTAGCCGCCATAGACCTGCTAACCTGAGGAGCTGCACATGCACAGAAGAGGAACATTTTCTCAGAGCTGTCGGGGTACTGAGAAGCCCCACACTTCTGAACTGGTAAGGTATTGTGTTTGAAAACAATAAAAGAGAAAGGAAATTGGGAATTGAAAAATCATGGGAAGAAATATTTAGTTTGAAAATAAGAAAGTGAAGTCCTTAAGGAGAGAGAGATTAAAAAGAAAATTATGTTAAAATGGAAAATGCAATGACACAGTGCATCTGGACCCCAGTTGATTTTGTTTCACTTATCAGCATACAAATAATTATTTTCTTAGTAATCACTACAATTTTATATATCTTCTTTAAGAGAGATTAAAATAAAGCAAACTTAGAGAAGGAAAAGACTAAAAAAACTCTAGATTGGAGGCCAAAGAAGTTAAGTCAGAATAAAGAACCTTTACAAGGGGCTGGAGAGATGGGTCAGTGGTTAAGAGGACTGACTGCTCTTCCAGAGGCCCCGAGTTCAATTCCCAGCAACCATATGGTGGCTTACAACCATTTGTAATGGGATCTGATGCCCTATTCCAGTGTGTCTGAAGATAGCTACATTGTGCTCATATACATTAAATAAATAAATCTTTTTTTTAAAAAAACCTTCACAAGAATCTAATGTAGAACAGCAAAATGACAGTAAAAACAGTAATTCCAGATGAGAAAAGTTCATAAAGGACTGATGGCTTAGATGCAGTATATTGAACTATTATGTTTGATGCTTAGAACAATGTCATACAATAGATTATATGTTCCATTTTGTAGAGTTTGGAGAATTGAGATAAGTTCACATACTGATGCACCATCCTACTGGTACATATTCAGAATGGGCTTCTGCCTTCAATCCTAAGAAGGCTGATGCTGAGACTGCACAGGGAGTCAGGAAGCTGGCTATCTTGGAATGCCTTTGCAGATTGAAACTGATGATGCTTCAATGTATGTGTCCATTAGAACACAACATTTTTTTTCTTTAGACATTATGACAGAAAGCACGTTACAGACAAATCCTACAACCCTACAGGACAAGCAGTTGTAGAGAAAGCTAGCCTTGCTTTAAAGGGGATGCTTAGCAAACAAAAAGGGTAACAAAAGTCCCAGAGGTAGATTACCTCATGCCCTATTAACTTTAAATTTTTTTAATGCTAATGAACAAAAAAACAACAGTTACTGAGAGACACTGAATTACGGGGGGAAAAACTACAGACCTAAATCATCCTGTTCATATTAAGGATGTCCTAACCTCACAATGGAAGGCGGGTAATATGTTGTACTGGGGAAGAGAATATGCTTATTTCAATAAAAGAAAAACCTGTGGATTCCTTCCAACGTGATAAAAATCCAATTTGACAGGGGAAGACCCTGCAAACAGGAAGAAAGAAATCATGAAGACCAACAAAACAGATAACTTGTATCGCTGGTCCTTTTACTTGGGAGCAGCTCTGAGGCTGGCTGAGACATAAAAATGTCTCCAGCCAGAACTTCAGCTGTACATAGCCAATAAATCTTGTTGGCTACAAAAATCCTCTGAATGTATCATGCCATCCTTTCAAATGGCATTGATAGAAATTTATACTACAGTTTGGTTATACAGTCCAAACTAACTTATAAAGACAGATGCCTCACCTGCTTGAACAGAGAGCAAAGAATTAGCTCTAACTGAATTGTGCACATCACACATTCCATACATGTATTACTGCAGAAATGCGTATTACTTGTGAAAGTTTATATGTTTACAGACACTAATGGAATTAAAAGGTCCTGACAAGATTCACCTCAAGGACGCTGAGACACTGCGTCCTGCTTGATTTTACCCCAGACTGCCTCAATGATGTTTCCTCAAAAATCTGCATTCAGGACAATTTCTAAATGGCTAACTAGATCATTCAGGACTTCAGTTAAGCCTTGAACTTTCTCAGCATGCAGAGACTGGATAACAAATGTTAGTTAGTTTTCTTAAGACTAACCAATTTTCTTAGACCACCCCTTGCCCAAAAAGGAAAGAGTTGCCCCCAGACAGCATGAACAATTTTAAGAGAGTGAGACCCCTATCCCCAAGAGATGGGGTGGGTGGATTTTGGTCATTCAGTGGATGATGGATGTTTGTCATCATTTAAAGGGCATGGATATAAATTGTTATGGTCTTGGGCAGGGAGGAAACAAAATAAGGTTTTCAGGGGTTAGATTCAGGGGTTTCTTTTTTCTCTTTTTCTTTCCTCTATACTTCTTTGTCTCTTATCTAGTGTTGGAGGAAAAGCGGGGAAAAGGGATGAAAAGAAAAAAGGGGGATATGGGAATAGGATAAAGAATAGATTATTGGCTTTTCTGATCCCCCATTGTGGGTGGAGCCGCCGCCGCCACAATGCAGATTTTTGTGAAGACCCTTACGGGGAAGCCCATCACGCTTGAGGTTGAACCCTTGGACACTATAGAAAATGTAAAGGCCAAGATCCAGGATAAGGACGGAATTCCTCCTGATCAGCAGAGGTTGATCTTTGCTGGTAAGCAGCTGGAAGATGGCCGTACTTTGTCTGACTACAACATTCAAAAGGAGTCCACCCTTCATCTTGTGTTGAGACTTCGTGGAGGTGCTAAGAAAAGGAAGAAGTCCTACACCACTCCCAAGAAGAATAAGCATAAGAGGAGGAAGGTTAAGTTGGCTGTGCTGAAAGACTATAAGGTGGATGAAAATGGCAAAATTAGCCGACTTCGTCAAAAGTGTCCTGATGAAGGTGGTGCTGGGGTTTTCATGGGTAGCCACTTTGACAGGCATCACTGTGGCAAGTGTTGTCTGACTTACTGCTTCAACAAACCAGAAGACAAGTAGTTATGTATGAGTTAATAAAAAGGAACTCAAAAAAAAAAAAAAAAACCAGATTATTGAATCTACTTTTATACCGAAGAACATCAACAAGATAAGTATTTTTTACATTGGTATGGACTTTATATATTGACACAGACTTAGGATTATATTTTGCTACAACATACTATGTATGTATGTTTCAACTCTTGTTTAAGGTATTGTGCCTATATAATGTGAAGTTCGAGTCCATGAAAGCTGCTATTGCAAACTCTTTAGGATAACTGAAAAAAAAAATCTAAATTAGTAGTCAGACAATCATAATTATGGTCATGTTAGATACTAGTCTAGCTAATTAAACTAAGGTGTTTTCAAAGTTGAACAGATAGTAAATAGCTAGAAACAAGCAATGTTTGCTTTTTTAGATCTACTACAGATACATGGTCTTCAAAAACCTCAGAGATCTACAGAAAATGGCATTTAAGGATGTCTTATTAACAAATGGCTTTCTTGACAATGAGACAGGACTGTTTCTGGCAGCACCCCCATTCTACTTTGAAGAATATTATAACCATTGAAGAACCTCCATATGAAGTTTGCTTCAAAAGCAGCAAGCTAGCCAGCGGGCAAGAAACTGCCCTTCTTCAACTGCTGACAGTGTGCTGTCCAAACGACATATGAGGCATAGTGAAGTCGACTGCTGAGCTTTGCCAAGACAGGTTAAGCAGTCTTAAGTAATTCTTGCTTCATGAATATGAAGAGTTTGTCATATTCTGGACCAGAAGGCTAAAAATGATGCTCCAATGAGAGCATGAGAGAAACTTTGGGAGCCTCTCCAGGAAACCAACTGTCTCTGTCATTTCTACAGTTTTGGAAGCTGCAGTTCCCGTATTCACAGGTAATATTTATTTATTCCCTCTCACATCTTTGATGGGGTTGAAGACTAAAGTTACAGTCTCACATTAAGCTTAAGTTGCTTAAGATTTAGGAAAATGTTTTAAGGTCTAAGAAGATGGTTTTAGGTTGGTAATGCAAGTTGATTTAAGTGCAGAACTCTGAACTCACCAAGATCAGATAGATAGTAGAATACTTTCTCCAAGGTTGCCAAATACATATGGACTGGACAATGTGAGTGTAATCTTACCCAATAGTTTTCATAGTTGTTATTACTGTTAAGTTTATTGTTGGAAGAGAAAGTGCCTTTTATTGGACTAAAAGGGGGAAGTACATAATTTCTTTTGTACTGTATGGAAGCATCACTTATCAATATAATACTGATTAGCCAATGAGCTGAGGCAGGAAATAGTAGGTTCAGAGTTCCAGTAGGGAAAGAAAAACTGTGGGATAGGATCAGGTGTGGGAAGAGATTTGCCCCCAAACTCAGGAGAAAGATGAAACTGAGACCAGGTAACTAGTCACGTGGCACTCCTAGGACAGAATCAACAAGTTAAGAGCTAGTCAGAGAACAAGCCCAAGCTCGTGGCCAAGGCAATTACTCATATTTAAGTCTGAGAGTCATTATTTCAGACAATCAAACTGATGATCATGTTAGATACTAGTCTAGTTAATTACACTAAGAACTTTTCAAAGTTGAACAAATATTAAGTAGCTAGAAACAAGCAATGGGGCATGGGTGGAAAAGGCCACGGTTACAGTTAACTTCTTCTCCCTAGAGGCTTAGCACTGGCCCCTTCCCTCATGAGCATTTACAACATAAGGCCAATTCACACAATTGTAGCATCACTGTTATGGTGGCGCACAGCATTAATTCCAGCCCTTGGGGAGGCAGGGGGAGGCAGATCTCTGTGAGTTCAAGGCCAGGTTTATATAGTTCTGAGCCACACAGGATTATACAGTGAAAAACCTTATCTAAAACAAACAACAAAACCGATAAATTAAATAGCACAGTAGGGGAGACAGTATCCTTGGCACACAGAAGACCAATCTCTTGTTCTGCATACATAAAAACATAACCCCATTCGATCAAATGCAAACTGGATCCATCAGAAAAGACCAGGATTTGTTCTTTCAGCATTCCTTGAGCTCTTATGTGATTTGCTTTGACCAATGAAATGATCCGAAAGAAACAGATAACATTAAGAGCAAATATCTGTAAGATTCTAAGATTTGAGTAAGACAGGTACACTCTGGGGATAGTTAGATGTGTGGCCAAAGCAGAAGAGATAGGAAGGTGAGTTGAGTCAGCCATAGGAACCAGACATTAGAGGCTTCATAGAGGAACACAAGGATGACCCTGGGACAGGGTCTCATGACCCAGGTATATGTATCAGAGGACCTTAATCTTCTGCTCCTCTTGCTTCCCTGCCTAAGTGTTAAGATTATGAGTGTGCCTTCATCCTGGCCAAGAATGCACAAGGGAGGGTGCAGGATATCCTGGGTAGGAGTTTAACTTTCAATGGGAACTTTACAACCTAATATTAATGTCAAGGTGTTCTTTAAACTTTCAGGTCATTCCATCTTGTTTGTCAGGTCTGATTATTGCTTCATGGAGTGTGACAGAAGGACATCTATAATCTTCTTAAAAGCTTCAACTGCTTCCATAATGGAACCAAGTGATAGATGATAACTGAAGTTGCTCATCCCTTCCTGCGAGTAGAAGCCACAGTAGAGGCTGAAGAGGCTAGCACAGCAGGTGGTAATAAGACAGCGACCCCTGTGCTGTAAAGCCAACGGATGATTTATGGTGCCTACTTTAATGTCTCCTAACTTCAGAAAAGTAGCATTTTCTCAACCTAAAAAGACAAAAGCCAAATGTTTTACCTTTTAAACGGTAAAACATCTGCCTCCTAGCCTTTAGCACTGCATCCTTCTAACCTTACCACCGTCTTCTAGCCTCCTTTTCTCCATATGTCCTTTCTCTTTGTCATCCAACAGGAAAATGCCAACTTCATTCAATAACTTCAAGTCACAGAGCACAATCATTTCCCCCACAAGAACAAACAAACAAAACAATTTTTATGCCTGAACAAATGTTCTTTAAACAAACTTGACATTCAGCCCAGGAAATCAGAATATACGCCATCCAACAGAGCCAACCCTGTAGTCTTTAAACCCAGCACTCCATTCTTAGCTCACTCTGGGGACCTGCTCGCCAGAAGTCCCTCTGTGAAACCCTGATTGGCCCGGGCTGAAGCTTTTTACCAATACCATGGTCCAGTCAGGTGCCAGATCCATCTGGTGTCCAAGCAAGCCTCTCTGAAGATCAGGTGACTGGGAAGACCGCCCAGCCCATTTCCTTTCTGCAAAGCACATGAAAGAAGCTCCAGTGCATTCAGAAATGCCAGGGCTGCTTTGATTCTAAGGATCTCTGCAGCCAGGTGCCTGAAGAAAGGCAGTGATGGGTGGGATTTACATCAACTACACGGATACTTTCTTACTTTGCCTAGTGATGAGTTGTTTTTTTTTTTTTTTAAATCACTTCTTATATGCCTAGACTATACTGTATCTACTATAATCACCCCAAATCCAAAAATGTATATTTATTTTTTTTAGAAATGTTCTTGAAACTGTTAGTTTAAAAAGGTTTCCACAGCCAGGTGTGGTGGCACTCGGGAGGCAGAAGCAGGTAGATCTCTGTGAATTCCAGGCCAGCCTGGTCTACAGTGCAAGTTCCAGGTCAGCCAAGGCTACACAAAGAAACCGTTTCAAAAAACCAAAATCAACAAATAGTTTCCACAGTTCTGGGTAGTTAAAGAGTTAAATAATTAAAAAGAACTATGTCCTTAGCATAATAAGCAATGAATATTTCAAAAACTCTTTTGTTACACAGAGTCAAATGTAAATTCAAGACTGCTCGATACATGGAGTAGATACCCTGGAATGGTATACACACATAAAGGTGTGAAGACTCTCTCTGAACCACAAAAGCCACAAACTGGCAAACCCTTTGATTTTTTAATTCTACACAATTTTGCCAGTCATTTACCAAGACAAACACAATAGTAAAATACAAGTTTAAAAGATTTTTAGAAGGCAATCGGATGGCCACAGTCTAAATTAGTTTCACATCCAGAATAAAAGCTGTATTTAAAGAACAATTATCGCCACAGAGTTTTTCAGAGATCGACCTGGAGTCCCAACACTGGCACAATACTAAAAAGAATGTTCTCATTTCAGTCATGCATTTTTACTATTTTCTTTTTTTTTTAAATCATTTTTAAAAATTTATTTTATGTAAATGAGTTCACTGTAGCTGTCTTCAGAAGAGGGCATCGGATCCCATGACAGATGGTTGTGAGCCACCATGTAGTTGCTGGGAATTGAACTCAGGACCCCTGGAGGAGCAGTCAGTGCTCTTAACCACTGAGCCATCTCTCCAGCTCCAATCATGCATTTCAAAACAAATCCTTTAAAAATATATACTGTTGGGCCAGGCGGTGGTGGTGCATGACTTCAATCCCAGCAGAGGCAGAGGCAGGCGGATTTCTGAGTTCGAGGCTAGCCTGGTCTACAGAGTGAGTTCCAGGACTGCCAGGGCTATACAGAGAAACCCTGTCTCAACTCCCCGCCCCCAAATATATATATTTCATTCACACAACAGTATATATAAACTGTTGTGTGAATGAAAAAAAAAAAGGAAAAGACATGACTTCTAGGTATGGTGGAGGAGAAAGTTTACTGTAAATAAAAGAGAGAGCATAGGTAGAGACATGGACAGGAACATCTGGGAGAGTCTGTACTGGACGCGACCAGGCTGAGCTGGGCCATGTGTGGGTCGGAGGAGAGATGGGAACCAGGTGCGGCAACTAAGACGCCAACGGTATTCAAGGGACAGGTAACCAAAATGTCTGGATTCTATAGGGAAGAGCTTCTGAAAGGACAGCCCAGCCTCTGGGCTGGAGTTCAGGGTAGAGAGCAGAGTATGCCAGCCATACTCTAACGGGGGGGGGGGTGGGGGGGGGGAGCGGGGGGGGGGGGGGGAGGGGGGGGGGGCGGGGGGGCGTGGGGTGGGAGGGGCGGGAACTGAAGGGTGCGGAGAAAACTTGGAGGACAGGTCCACTTAGATGTTAAACAAGCTCCTCAGGCATTTGTCCTGGGCATGAAAGTTATCACTGTTTGCTGTGCATGATGTGTGTGAGGGGCTGCACATGTTGCAAGGTGTGTGGAGGTCAGAGGACAACTCTGAAGTCAGCTCTCCTCCTGACTGAACCCAGGTTACCAGACATGCATAGTGTCTTTACCTGATAAGTGATCTTTTTGATCCCAAAATTAGTTATCTTCCTATCTTCAGTTTACTGTCCATGGAGAACGTTGTTCTGAACATTTCAGCATGTCACCATCTCCTTTCTATCACCACTGTTAAAAAACATCACCCCACAGATTAACAGCTAAGCAGTATGTTGACCTGATACTACCACACCATGTAAACGGAGCCTAATATGAACGCCATCCTGGCAAACTTGCTCATATATGTACCTGTATATGGATATGTATGTGTACTTTTCTCTTTAAATCTCTCACCCATTCTAAGGACACACATGTAAGATATAGTGAGAAATACCAACTACTGACACTCTGGTTATTTTTAAAAAGGTATCAAATTGAAGAATTTAAAATCATTAATAATGGTCAAATATTGGAAATCCTGGTGGAAATTTAACTTCTGGAAGATACTTTGTATGTGACTGCAGGGATAGTTGTAGATGGATTGCTTTGGTCTGGGAGATGCAAGCCTGTGCCTAAAAACTACAAGCATGGCACTCTGGGAGTAACTCACTGTATGTAGGCACCACCACAACTATTGTCATGAATCTTAGAACAGAAACACACATGGATCTCATGCTGACTCCAGGGAACCAGGGAAGCAAAATCTTTTATCTGGCTGCATGGTGGGTTGTGGCAAACCTTACATTTTGTAATGCAGCTCATGAAAGATACAATCTTCAACTAGAGGTACATTTGACAGCAAGCTCTGTCTGAGCTACTGAGAGCTAATGAGCAAAAGAATATTTTATGATACTAGACTTTTGGTTAGCATTGAGGGAAAGTAGCTAGCAGCTTAGAGAGCTTCCATTTAGTCATCTGACCAGTTTTCAAATCTCTCCTTGTGGAAGTGAAGACCACACTTGAAAATCTGTAGGTCATTTTGAGACATGGGTAAACACATGACAGAATGATAGATCAGCTACGGCCAATTATCAGAACCAAGCAAGCACCTCCCTTCTGAATCCTTCCTTCCTTCCTATACACACACCACTCAACCACACATATACTCAAGCACTCGTGCATGCGCACATACACACACACACCCCACATACACCATCTAGCCGAGCACACACATGAACACCACATCCCTTCACACACCTACAGCCAGGGTACTATTGGCTGAGTTTTTTCCTCAGACCACTTCCAATCCTCAGTTACCATTCTTCTTGTCCAAGAGGAGTAACTATGGTTTCTTTATTTCTGGAGTCTTTTCATAACAATAACTATCAACCCAAACTTTGTAGCTACCAATTATCTCCCTAAAATTAGGAACAATTCTAGTTCAAATTATGACTTGATTTATCTGGCCAGCCAATTCACCATGTTGTACTAGGGGGAAATTCCCTTAAGATTACTCAGTAACTAATTCCCAGATTTCTAGCTCCCTCAGTACCACAAGCACACTCCTTGCAGCATCGAACAATCATAAGCACACACATGATGCAGTTGCCTGTTTTATTTCATGGCACCAATTTTGCAAACCAGAGATCTCTACTTTTCATCTCACATACAATCTGTAACCGTTCACAGGCTGAATGCAATTTTTCAAGGAACTAGAAAACAAAAGGTACATTCTTAAAATTAGAACTGAGTTCACATATTTTCTTTGGACCAGGAAACGGTACATAATACAAAATATACATTTATGGAATTTCTTTAAAACTGCGGGTCACATAAACTGCAAAGTGGAGAATTCTGTTACATATTATGTTTAAGAAAAATATTTCTGCAGTTTTTACATCAGTGAGAGTTTTAAAAAAATGAATTTATGTCTAATGCAACATGCTTTTTACATGTACATTGCTTCCCACTCAAAACACTCAGAAATTAGGTGAACTGATTACAACTGGAAAACTACTCAGCACTGAGCACCGTTGCTCCACAGTATCCTCCTGTACATGTGCTATGGAATTAGTTATGGGCTAGCCAGGTAAAACAATGAATTGTCTCTACTCCTACAAACATAAATCAAGCCAGAACTGAGCATGAAATTTTGGCAACAAATTTAACAATTATTTTTTAATGTAATTATGGAACCTTCTGTAGCAATTGTTAAAAGTACTTAATTCCTTAGGAATTAAGTTAGTATTTAAGGACTTAGAACCTGAGTGAGACCTGACAGCTATTGTACACTCAATACGGAGGGTCAGCAGCTTGCCACAAACAGTCCATTTCTATTTCACTTTCTGTTGTTGAGTTTCAGGAGGGGCAAACCTTAACGTCAACCTTCAAAACTAGCCTAACTCCCATGCTTCCATCTTTACAAACAGGTATTCACAACGCAGGACCTCAGGAAAAAACAAAAAACAAAACAAACAAACAAAAAAAAAAAAACAAAAAAAACAAAATAAAACGTTTTTACCAGATTCCAGCCAGGTGCCCCACCTGCCTCCTTACTGTTTCCAAAGTAAAACAAACAATCCCTTCCGGTGGATTTTGAATGCTCTTGGAATATCTGGAGCTTTGCTGGAGAAGGACGGTTTCTCTGTGTAGCCCTATGGTATAACAGAGGGCCTTGACCGGGCCAGAGAGACATGCTTGGAGAGTTTCATATATCTGTATGCATTTTCCTAGGTGCAGTCTCTCAAACTCACATCTCAAAGGTGTGAACCCCAATAGTTTAAGAAGCCCCCTAAGAACAAACCTGTGCTATTCCATGTACAGAATCAAGATCCAACTTTGTTTTACAGCCACTCGATGGACAAATAGGGCCGCACAGACACCAGTATTACGGAGTCTTTCATCATAGAATAATCTTCCTAAACATTTAGTGTAACGAGGAAGCTGCCAGTGGAAATTCGGTTTGGAGCAATGAAGAGGCAAATGGTTGGACTGGAAGAGTAAGTACTCAGTTTGTTTCTCAGTCTCATGCTGACTATCGCCAAAGGAGAAAATCAGTGGAGAGGCCTCTGATTGACTTCTAAGATGCTCAATTCTAGAATTCTTAACAGCCAGGTCCAAAGAAGACCATTCTACGGATTTTAAAGCCATCACGGTCCTCCCTGTCTCCCACACTCCACATCCCAAGTTTTCTTGCTCCAAGCTCAGTGTAACAAAGTATGGCTTGGCCTTGGTGAGGTGATGCATGGCCTTTCTTGTTCAACAGAATGAAATTGGCCTCATTCTATTTAAGAAGTAAAGGGCCCCAAGAGAGGAAATGGAGGTTGGGGGGACATATTTCATGAGGGATATGGAAAATGGTCATTTATTATTTCAACTTAAAACTATATCTCCTCATCTCATAAAAGCCAATGTAATTTGAATACTATCTGAGTTTTTTTTCTTTTGGTGGGGTGGAATATGAAACAGGGTTTTTCTGCATAGCCCTGGCTGCCCTTGAGCTCAGAGATCAGATTGCTTCTGCTTCCCAAGTGCTAGGTTTAAAGGTGTCCACCACCAATGCCCAGCTTATTTTTACAATCACTTGTTGAGACACAAAATTTTTTAATGGTAAGTTAGCAAAAGTCTGCCATGCAGAACTGAAAATTTGAGTTTTTCTGACACTCCACCCTGCTGCTTAATTGGACAGAAAAAAAGAGAAGTCACTAACAGAATACAGAGACAAGAGGGAGGAGCCATGCTGAGTTGACCCTAAAGGCAAGATGCTCATTTGATAGTACAGCAGAGCCAACGCTCATCACACTGCAGAGCATTCTAATACTAATACCATTTAGCTGAGCGACTGATCAACACAATGGTAAAGTACTATACATTTACAAAACAGGTTCTTAAATATTTTAAGCATATTCTGAAATACTATATAATTTAAAAGAACTGCAAACCAAAACACACAGCACATTATTGTAGGATATAAAGTAAAACCAGGCTTCTAAAACTAAAGACTTTCAAATGCCTGAAAGGAAAAAAAAAAAAAAAAACCTAGTTAGAAGACTAGTAAATGTAAAATGGTCATCTCATTATCAGACTATGTAAGTGAAATATATAACATCCTTGGAGGTCCCTCCTAAGAAAAACCTCAATGAGAAACATATGCTAAAATATTTACAGCTCTTCAAATGCCAAATTCTATATTGTAAAATCTGTGAAGTCTACATTATTAGTATGAAATTAAAAGTTAAAGCAAAACATCAGTGTCTTTGGAGTCTCCTTGTTAAATTCTCCAGTTAACTTGTTCAGTAAGGAGGGCAGCACGGCCACTGTAAATACGAGCACACTGAAGAGCCCGCCGATTTCCCAGGAACACTGATGCTGCGCAGTGAAGACCACCATTAGGCAGAACCTACGGAGCCCCTGCGCTAGGTCCCACCTGGACACCGAGGGGGCGCTAGGTCCCGCCTGGATGCCGAGACATCCATTACTTGTGACTTGTTGCTGTCAGGAGGAAGAGTCGATATTCAGAGGTCTTACAGATAACTAAGACCTCTGAATAGATACTAAGACCCCTCAGCAGTCCAACTTACTCTTCTGCTGAGTGTAATTTTCTATTGAATGGTATTCAACTTTTGGGGAGAAGAAACTAAACAATTCTGGGAAATAAAGAGAATACTGACTAACTCTTTTGGATGGTGACCTACTTGGCTGAGGAAAGTGCTGGGTAAGGTGGAGGTGGGCAACATGGTGTTCTTCACTTATACGAATGTTCCACTTATAATACATACAGCAGATTCTAAATTATGCTCAAAGGTAACTCCCTGAGAACAAGGACCTACTTTATCTCTTTACAGTCCCGAGGGACTTAACCTAGAACAGTGTTTTGGTGACACTTTACACTGTGGAAAACTGAGCCTGGCTGGTTAAGGTGCTCAAACATACGGTCATTGTAAGCTGCACTGTAATTCAAACAATTTGTATAACAATGAGCATAACTAATTGTTAATTTCTTTAAAAAAAAATCTTTTCAAACAGGGTGTCACTTTGTAGCCCAGTTTAGTCTTAAACCCATGATCCTCCTGCTTCAGCCTCTCAGGAGCTAGGACCACAGGCACAGCCCCTACACCTGGCTTTCCCACCCCAATTTCTAATACTACATGGCATAAAAAGTTAAGCAGCAGGGACAGCTGCATAACTGCCTAGAGTCAAATGAATGCACAGTAACTAATGATGTCTGAGAAGTGTTCTGAAGCCCAGGAAGTGAAGAGGAGATGAAACAGGGTGTCTCTGGAGCCCAGGAAGTGGAGAGGAGATGAAACAGGGTGTCTCTGGAGCCCAGGCTGTCCTAGATATCACTACATAGACTCTGTAGACCACGCTGGCCTCAAACTCACAGATCCTCCTGCCTCTGCCTTTAGATGCTGGAATTAAAGGCGTGCTACCACACTGCCCAGCTTACTTTATCTTCATGACCACTTATTAAAACAGTAAGAGACACAAAACTTTTAAGTGGAAAGTTAGCAAAAGCCTGTTATCCAGAACTGAATTTTTCACTGACATAAAAGTATACTACACATTATTATGTGACCATCACACAAGAACTTCTTTTTCCCTCTACATTAAAAAAAAAAAAAAAAGGCAAAACCCCAAGGCTATACTTCCAAAATATTTGAGGCATGCATGTGTCCTGAGATGTTAACTATCAGGAGAGAGGATGGCATCCTCCAGGCAGCAAGCACCCTTACTTTTATGATGCATACCTCCTTCCTGCCATTCTATGATGCCAACTGTACCAAGCAGAGTGCTGGCTCTAGTCACATCAGGTCACATGGTCCTTACTTCAACCTTTGGTGTCAACAACATCAGAGGGATAGTCTAGCTTCCTCTTTTTTTGTTGTTGTTTTTGGTTTTTTTGTTTGTTTGTTTAGAGACTCTCTGATATCAAGGCTCCAACCAAGCTGCTATAATGTGATATACAACTTTCCATCATGTAAGCTTCAATTTCAAAAACCGAAGGTTTGCCAGCAGGACGAAGGTCGCCTGTCAGGATCTCAGCTTCGGCTGTCAGTCTGGGGCCAGTCTGTGCCAGAAGCACTGGGTTTCATAAAAACGCACGTTGACAGCTCTGCAAAGACACAGCTTAGAACATTACCATACTCCCAACTCTACCACAGGTTTAGACATTAAGCATTTATTGTAAGTTAAGTATGGAATTGGTTCTGTATTCTGGCTCTTAGGAATTTCTAAATATCAAGAGTACTTCAGATTTTCTTCATTCATATTGGACTAGTGTATCAATGAAATACAATTAAGTTAGATTTATTCATCTCACATGTAAGAGGGATACTGAAGAGCCAGCTGGTATCGTAGCTACTGGAGTCTGCGACACTTCACAGCTTTCCTATGTCTTCAACTTTACACTGTCTTTAAGGCTATATATTACAAACATGTTTATGTCCAAGTTCAGGGAAAAAAAAATCAAATAGAACAAAACGTATTATGCTAACTTTTATACATAAAGTTGTGACTTTGTATTTGACGTATTTTGATCGTTTCCTATTGGGATCTGACTATAACTGAATCAATCGCGTGGTGATAATACAGCATACGCACCTAAAGAGACGAAGATACAGAAGGTACAGAACAGTAGTCTCTATAACAGGACAGACGGGAAAACTTACTTTTACATGCTTAATCAGAGGGGGTTAAGCCTAAATTAAATCAGGTTTTATATCTACAATTCCTTAAGCTTTGAAATGTATCTTTAAAGGCCAACAGCTAAATATTATCAACATGCTATATTTCAAATCACAAATGTATCTTAACCTCTTAGAGTCTAAAGACGTGGGTCAATTAAAAGTTACAGGCAAACACACATTCAACACACACACATCTATCATAGTGTTAGGATTGTCAAACTCTGACAATTATTTTAATTAACAGTAAGTAAATTCAAGCTGATGCACATCTTAATGATAAGTTAGCAGCCTGAAAGAAACGCATTTAAAACAGATTAGGAAACAGCAGACGTCAATGTTCCAATCCACCTGCACCTGGTTGGTAACACCATCATCATCCAATTTAAGGAGACATCTTTCCCTAGGACAAACATCCCATTACCCCACATGGGGTGTGAGAGCCGGGGTGAAAGAGGAATTACGCATACATGATTAAATTTCTTGTTTGTTAAACCAAGCTTTATTGATAAAATGGAATTCGGAATATTATCTTCCTAAAAACAGCAGCGGGCCCAGCCAATCCTGATAGGGAGATGTGGCAGCCTCCGACTGCGTAGGAGGCTGCCGTTCACCAATTAGTAATTAAATGTAAGAACTCATAGAGGTGCTAGAGAATCAAGGCCTGTTAGCCCAAAATTGATAGATACTCTCATGAATATACAGGATCAGCTGCAATACTCTTGGCTACAAGGAGAGGACATCCTAGAGACAGGTGAGAGGGATGGCTGTATCAACAAGCCAGTCCTTGCCAGAACACAGAGACAGTTTCCATAGACCCTGGGTGTAGAGCTGTGTAAGCTTTTGGAACTCTTCATAATCAAGTGCACATGAGCATCCAGCTATGTGGCTGCTGCTTTCCCTATCCCAACCAAGTCCAAATACAGCATGACTATTTCTGTTGTATCACACAACAAGCCAAATTTCCTTTATCATTGATAGTGATTTTAAAGCAGTTCATAATTAAATATGAGCACTTTGTACAAGGACAATTACACTTTACAAAAACCAAAATCATACAACAAAAATTGCTGGAGTCTGATTTACAACATGAATTACGGTTTGAAATCACGCTTACATAAGTCTCAAATTTACAATAAAAAAAGAAAATCCATTCTGGGCTAGCTGTTCCATCGCTGAAGCTTCAGTCCTCACCCATGTCAGACCCCTTCCTTAAAGTCGATGATGGATGGTAAAGGCTCGGCAAGGATGAGCTGGTTTCTCCTTTGGAGGCGGAGGTGAATCCAGGGCTGGATGAGCAGCTTTACCACATATCATCAGTTGATGCAGAATCCTTCACAATGGAAAACAAACAAAACAAGACATTAAATGAAATCTTCAAGATGCTAAAAAGTACCACTTCACAAAGACAATAACACAGAAAGGCAAGGATTTATAACACTGATCTCTAGAACTTACTTGGTTTTTAATGTATGTATGTATGTACATATATGAAATACTAATATTTAATGTTTTGTTAAAAAACAAAAAACTTGTTTGGCCTGGTCCCACCCACCAACGTTTTCCATAAACAAATAAACCCTTTGATTTAGAAAAACACTGTGAGGATGGACAAATGTATCATTAAGCCAAGAGAATTACTATAAAGCGTCACCTATTTTATAAGTTCATTTTTTTCATTAAAATTATTGCATTGTGGAAGGAAAAAAGGCTTCGGTGAGCTTTACAGTGCTACAGATCATGTGAGAGCTATTCTCAGTGACTCCAAGTTAACAGCTAAAAGAGACTACAACACTCTGCCATGCTACAGCTTACAGGCAGGGACTTCTCTAGCACGTTTCAGTGAGGGCTCTGCCTCAGGACTTGTGGCAAAGATCTTTGTAAACATAAAAACACTTCATAGAGATGAACATTCACAATTCCACTGCTACTCCTCATAAAACTCAGAATAACTCAAGATTCTGAGCGAAGAGATTCCTATCTTAAATAAAAGTGGTGAAGGCAGGACTTCTGGAGTTGATCGATGGTAGAGACTTCTTTTTTTGAGTGAGAGGTGGCCACTCACCATGCATGTCCTCAGCCACTGGGCCTCTGCGATATGCAGAGACCTGAGCAAGCAGAATTGATAGCGCTCACTGGGCTGTGGCTAGAGCAGCTCTCCAGGGAAAGGAGGAAGGGTGTGTGTGCACTGAGGGGACCAGGAGAAAGAAGCAGATCGGGCGAGAATGCTACTCACAGTGTCGTCATTTTTGTAAGGGTTCAGTCTATTGTAAACGGCTTCAATTACATTCCGCCTAAATATTAAAAAACACACAAAGTTAATCCTTCAGAAAGTAACCCCTAGCCTGGTGCTCATTAGAACTCCAAAAAGTAATCTTGTACTTTGAGCACATTTAGTTTGGCTTCTGCTGACACCACCAAGCCTGTCTAAGACACCTGTGTTCTATCTAGTGTTAGCGCAGAGGCACGATTACTCTAAAACAGAGTAAATGTAACAGAATAAATGTTCTGGAGAACACTAGAGCAAAAGGCACAGTTTAAAATACAAATATTTATTTTAACAAACCACCAGCTGGTCTTTCTTTAACACTCATTTACTTACTGTGTGCACATGTGTATGGAGGTCAGAGGTCAGTTTAAAGCAATCTGTTCCTCGATTTCTACTACATGGGGTCCAGGGGGAAAAGGCAGGCCACCAGGCTTGGTGCAGGTGCCTTTACACAATGAAAGAGAGAGAAGGGGGGGAGAGGGAGAAAAAGAGGGAGAGGGAGAGGGAAGGAGAGAGAGAGGGAGAGGGACAGGGAGAGAAAGAGAGAGGGGGAAAGAGAGAGAAACAAACAAAAAATACCCTGTCCCAAACAAAAAATACCCTGTCCCACCGGGCGGTGGTAGCGCAGGCCTGTAATCCCAGCACTTGGGAGGCAGAGGCAGGTGGATTTCTGAGTTCGAGGCCAGCCTGGTCTACAGAGTGAGTTCCAGGACAGCCAGGGCTACACAGAGAAACCCTGTCTCAAAAAAACCAAAAAAAACCAAAACCCAAAAAAAAAAAAAACCAAAAAAACAAACAAAACAAAACAAAACAAAACAAAAAATAAAAAAACCCAAAAAACCCTGTCCCCCAATCTAGCCTAGGGAGTTAGCAGCTCAGCTGGCAAATAAATAAATAAATAAATAAATATTTATTTATTTATTTATTTATTGAAGTGTATCTCACAAGTGCAGGCCTGCTGGGCTCCCAGCATTCGCACGGTGGCCCGTACCTGTGACGTCAGCACTAGCAGGGAGGCAGAAGCAAGTAGAGCCCTGGTCAGCTAGCGACTGAGTTCTGGGGTCAGTGAGAGTCCCAATGTCAAATATAAGAACAGCAGAGGAAGAGGTTATCTACCTTATGGAACCTCTGGACTCTAAGTACATGTACTCAAACATACAGATACACATGCACATACACTAAAAAGTCTATATGGCCCTACTTCAATTTGAGCTATAAGTGTACAATGTCAACATCAATACCAATCTTAAGACATACTGGTTAAAGATGAGACCAGTTTCAAAGTAGAAGCAATTTTAACATGTTATAATAAAATAATTCATCATACATATTGTGTTTGCTTTTCTTAACATCCCTTAAAAACAACTCCTAAAAAAAAAAAAAAAAAAAAAAAAAAACCCTAAAATGTTGACTACTTACATAACAAGTTAGGTTTTATTTTTATTTTATTTTAAAATCTGGCTACGTCTGGTAGTTCAGGCCTACTATCTCAGCATGTTGAGCTGAGGCAAGATGACTTGAGGCAGGAGCCAGCCTGGACTATACAAGGAGATCATATCTCAAAAAGAAAAGAAGAAAAAAAAAAAAAAAAACAAGGACATCCCTTTAATCCTTAAATGACAAAGTACTTGCCTAGCAAACATGAGACTTTAGGTTTATTCTTCAGTACCACAAATACCCCCCCACCTCACCCCCCACACGTTATAGCCTCCACACTTCTAAAATTGACTGGAAGCAACTTTATAGATGTCTAGTCATTATCAAAGAAGGTCATAGAATGAAAAGTTTTCAAAAACTACAAGTTTGAATAGGCGCTTTTCCAATCCCTGGTGAAATGACCACAAAAACTATAGCTAAACTACAGAAAATTGAAGACATGATCACAATATCCCTTTGTGCCAAGCACTAAAATAAGAAAAAAAAAAAACACCTTAAATTCCATAATGTATACTGTTAACTACAAATATATAAGCTTAATACAATAGCTAGCGCAAATTAGTATGGTTCTATGAAGCAATAGGAAGGGAATTTCTGAAAGTAAACACTAATCAACAATAAATTACTGGAAAATAAAGACATGTAGAAAACACTGCCCAGACTGAAGACAAGTTAGACAAGCGTAACCACAAAACAAAAAGAGAAAGGAAATCCTACATATAGCCATTTACACTTTTGTAGTGTCATATAATTTCATTTAAAATATTCTTTCACAATATTATCTAATTTATTCTTGTTACCCAAGCTTCCACTAAGGATGATCTCAGTCAAATCACAAACAGTGGCATTCAAGTACTGATCCCAAACAAGCACATTTCCTATAGTGAAGGTGCTTCACAGACATCAGGAGTAAACACAGTTATCTAGACACAAGAGCTATCTAGGCCAAGAGCATGCACAACATACTCACTTGCTTGCCAATTCACCCCCTGGTGGGAGGCTGGGGATGTTCTCACTGGCTAATGTGCGCATCACGTGGACTAAGTCAGGGACGCCTTCCCCCTGCTTCTTTATGATTTCTGGGAATCAGAAGTACTTTTTTTGTAAGTATTATCAAAACTCAATTTTTAAAACACTGAAACAAAAGTATCTTAGGTTATCACAGACATTATTTACTTTTACTACACCCGCTTGAGATTTTCTAAACTAGTGCAAAATTAATCACCGATCCTCAAAATTAAAGAACAAATGATGCAGAAAGACAATATATTTTCTTCAATGAATAAAAATAAGACAAAAATGTGAAAAGAAAAAATACTCTTTAGTTAACTTGTTCTATTACAAAATCAAGAACTTGTGTGTACAAATAAGGATTTGCTTTCTTAGGATGCTAAGTAGTCATTACTGAGGAGAACAACTCCTGTCCTTACACTGGATACAAGTTTTCTGTACTTTACCCAATAAAATACACTGCACATATAAATAAACTCAATACTTAAAAAATCTTGACTTAAAAAATCTTTAAGTATAGAGCAAAATTTACATGTCTCTATCATTTTAGCCTATAGTTTTATAGTTGCAACATGACTTAAATAGCATGCAAATTATATACTTAAACATCACTTTACAAATCAATTTTCCTCTAATATATTTTTAAAATGATATATATAGACACAAATACCATTCCCTTCCCTTGTTATTTAAGCAAGGCTTTAAATGAAAAAGGCCTAAATTTCATGACAAAAATAAAGCTGTACAGCTGCATTTAAAATTAGTTTCAAAGCATCCAGTCACTGGGTCTGCACCGTGAGGGGACCTACAGATGCCATGTCATTCTTACCACAAAGCACCCCAAGTCATAAACAAAGAGCCTCACCCCAACTCTAAACTAAACACAAGGCGTCACTGGAAACAGCGGATTCATTCTCAGTGCAAACCTCAGCTAAAGGCATTTGCAACTTTTTTGTTTCTCAATATTTACATTAAGAAATGGTATTTTCTTTGCCACCCAATTTGGCAAGAAATTATCATTTTAATTCTCCAAGTGTAAGCACCTTAGAAATGAACAATGCATATACTTTTCATCCCCTGAATAAGCCTAATTACCTCACCATTACAGGTACAAGTTTGAAACAGACATTGCTACCCGTAAAAGCTCTTTAAATGGTTCAATTTTTTTTTCTAAAATTAAGGCCAAATTTTACCGTCTATTATATTATTGTATGCCTTTTTTTCCATAAAACAAAACAAAACAAAATAAAGCAGTCTTAAATCTGAACAAAAAGCAAGGATCTCAGATTTGGTTTGCCAAGTTCCTTTATTGTGTAATCTTTAACATTTTGGCATATTGATTTCTACATGGTTCTAGTGCTGGAAATCTACTATACAAAAATAAAGGGATTTGATGCTTACCTAAGCTACACAAGTTCACAATCTAACACTGTAACACACAACACAGTGTCTACTAAGCCAGTACAATCGTTTGGTTAGAGCTCTAGGTACAAGAGAAATGAACACTGATGATAAATTTAACCAATGATGGTTTCGGTCCTAAATAAAACCCCACTGTATCTGACGAAGCTTACATCTTCACGAAAATGTTAGGATATTTTAACTGTGAAGAATACAGGAAAATTATTTTAAGAATAATAAAAGCTTTAGAAACAATTAGAATCTCTTATTTGATGTGGGACAATCATTTAAACTGAACAATTACACTATTCCTCTTCCTTCAGGTTCTAGAAAAGGACTGAATGAGAATAAAATTCTCTTAATTGCTCTTGGACTATATACATTTTAACAGACTGTAAAAGACTTGGTACTTTCATAACGAGTATGTATGTCACGAATTCTCCTATGGTTCATGAACACAAACACAAACATAATCTGCCCTCCCACCTTCCTTAAAAAAGTGTTCCCTGATATTAGCAACTTTTCAGGGAGCCAGGTCAGTAGCAGCGGTGGGAAGGTCACGCAGGTGAGTTTGGTCTTAGACTGCCCAAGGAGCACAACACAGCAGCACTCTGCTTACATAAGGACGGACCTTTACCCCCACCCCCTTCATTGAGGGCAGACACAGCAGGAGAAGGGAGCGGTATCCTTTCCAATGTTGTAGACACACAGGCCAAAAATGTTGACAGCAAATCAATGAGGCTTAGTAGGCCACAACTACTTAGTCAAGGCATGTATTTAAAAAAAGGTATTTGGTGCCTGCTTTAGAAGCTGTGTATCTTCATTTAAGACATACATCATTTACAGTGCAAAGTCACATTCTATGCCTTTAAATAGCAGCAGCTTTAACAAACATCATTTTCTCTCTAGTTGCATCTCATCAGAGCTTAAAAATACCACTTATTGACATTACCTCCAACTGCATGATAAAACACTTGAACATAGCAAAAATATTGACTATTAATGTAAACTCTGCCCAGATGGCAACTCTCACTTGATAGTATGAAATATAAAACTTATAATAATAAAGTTTTATGTAGTGAATATTTGATAATTCCACCGAAAACTTCCTTTAAAATAAAGCACGCTAAAAGAGAAAAATAGCAATTCATTCTTAAAACTGGGTCTCACTTCATAGTAAAAATACCACGGTATTCCTTTCTTTATACCAATAAAACGTCTGCCCAGGTTAAAGGGCCCAAGCATCAACAGGAACTTAACCACATACATATTTCTTGGCTTCATATTTTCTACTGATCAGCAATTTAGACCAGTCACTCTGTAACATTCTAAGTATTTTTAACTTTACTGTTTTATCTACAAATAACATTGAAATTACTTAAGATATGAAAAATTACAAGACCCTTAAAAATAGTGAGGAAAAATGCATCGACTAGTACACTCAATGAATGAAATACTAAACAGTACAAACACAGACGTTA
Organism: Montemys delectorum; assembly: GCA_019843815.1. NCBI lineage: Eukaryota > Metazoa > Chordata > Mammalia > Rodentia > Muridae > Montemys > Montemys delectorum. The sequence goes on along the minus strand of JADRCD010196899.1, from coordinate 37,433 downwards.
CCATACAAGGAGGGAGGGTGATAAGAAGACCTTCTCTGGTCTCTAAAAACACTGACAACCAAAACCAAGCATGATGCTAATAAAAGACAGATTACAAATGAAATCAAGCAATTGGAAGGGAGAAAATAAAATTAAGATGCACACTAATTTTAATAATGAAGACACAATGAGATGTAATAACATGGGAGATTAATGCTTGCATGCCAATTATGATATCAGAACTTTTTACATAGGCGCGTTTCTGCTTATAGGGCCTGCATGATCCATATGGATTGTTTATGTCCACACAGTGAGCCTAGTGTCTAGGGAGACAATGATTACACTTAGTGAACTACTTTATCAAAGAACATGTGAGGGCCAACGTGTGCCTCAGGGAAATGTTTCCCTTCCGTGCAAGAGAAATATCCCCAACTCCACAACCAAATAACCAACAAGCCCCGCCAACAAAAGATTAGTTTCTCTAAATATTTAAAAGCATTGCCTTTTTTGTTGTTGTTGAAATACAAACACTTCCCATTTGTTCTACAGTGACCTGCATAGACAGCAGAATCACACTCCCGGGGTACAGCTCTCCCTTTGTTCTACAGTGATCTGCAGAGGCATCAGAATCACACCTGGGGCTGCAGACTACTTTCTTGATTTCATCTGGGAATTCCTGCCAGGTCTGTGCTGTAAGCTCAAACTGCTCATGGCTTAGGAGTAAAGCCGTGAACCAGCTGAAAGCAAAGTTTAAAAGCTGTGGGATCTGACAGTTGTTACTAACCATTTGACCTTCAAGTTCTCAAAACCAAAAACAACAAAAACCACCCCAAATCCAACCAAGCAAACCCAGGTAATTAAAGACATTCCAGAGCCTTGAAGTAAATGCACACATCTTTACAGAGGACAGGGCACTCCAACAGACAAATCAGGCTTTCCTGGCGTGAAGTACTCATGCCAGTGAGCTCAGCAAGAATCTTAGAGTATGCTTCAGTCACTTGGCAGTTTCCTAACCATAGTGCACAGGGCCCAGGGCACACATCTAAATAAATGGTTACTACAGAATGTCCTTTCCAATTTTACACACTAAATACTACATGCTAAAGGCATGTAATGAACTAAAACCTTTCTAAAATGTTAGACTTTGTGGGGAAGGTTTTGTTTTGTAAATAAAGCTACTTATTTTTTGTTAAATGATCCACCTTCTACTCTGCTTTCCAGGTACTTGTCCAGCTCTGCCTCCTTCTTCACCGCTTCTGCTGAGACTTTAGGTGCATTTGGAAAACAGATCAAAATCACACTCATGTTGTCTCGACTTCCCTGGGAAGAAAAGGTCAAGAAAATATTTGATTTTCCTTCTATTTTTTTTAAAACCTTGATTATCTTTATAACTTGCCAATTGTAACTACATTGTTTATTTGTAAGGAGAGAATAGGCAGGTATGTGGGAGGTCAGGTGCCTCTATATAACCGTATCAGCTGCATCCCAGAGGAACTTAGTTACATCCAATGTGGGGATATTCTTTGGTGGCCACTTGTGCCACCTACCATTGTGGGTACCATACAGCCGACATGCCATGAAACATGGCAGAGACTGTCAGTGCTGTTTTGTTTTACAAATTGCACAAATTTGCACTTGTGTGGGATTAACGCATGTTTCTGAAGTACAAATACCCACTCTCAAAAGGAAAATTAGATCAAGTTTCTATTTTTTCCTTTCCTTTTTTCTCCCAAGACAGGGTTTCAACAGAGGCTTGGCTCTCCTGGAACGCACTCTGCAGACTAGTCTGGTCTCTAACTCAGAGATCCGCTTACCTCTGCCTTGTGCTCGGATTAAAAGGTATGGTCCGAACTTTATACATTTATAATCTATATTATATAGAACTTATATAATAAAAATACTGACTTAATTTAGGAAGTGACTCCAAATTATTCAAGTTGCTTTATGAGAAATGACAGCCTTCTTAACTGTCCCTGCTAAAGTATTTAATTTAGCTATATGGGAAAACAACAAATAATTCAAACAATTTAATTTCAAAGACAGACTTTTATGAGGAAAATTATAAATATGGCAAATGCTAAGGTACTGAAATATTTTAAAACAGCATGGAAAAAATTTAACTTCAACAGCTAAATAATATCCAAGTCTAACAATCATCAAATTTTTATTTAGCTAATCACTTAACTTTCCAGTACTCTCCAGGAGAGCGCACCTAGCGAAAGGCTACTGAGTCATACACTAAGTGGGACAAAGGCCACATGCACCTTGCTGTTGTTGCACCTTGCTGTTGTTGCACCCTGCTGTTGCTCAGGTCTCCGAGAGTCAGAAACTGACAGCACACTAGCAGGCTGTCACTCTGCTGCCCTTTGAAAACTCACAGGCTGGATGCTCCATAAATGTTACTTCTAGCAGAATTAAGATGTTATGGATATATAAAGTTCTGTTGTCCAGTAGTAAGTCAGGAAAGTCAGGAGCATGTTTTGACTATGGATTTACTATCTATCAGTTTAGAGTACACACACATACACACAAATCTTTGATAGTCCTATAAGTTAGATATCTGCATTTTACAGCCAGGAGAGGTTGAACAACTTGTTCAAGACTGAAGAGTACAAAAGTAACAGAGGTAGGCCTTGATCCTAGGTCTGTCTGACTCTTAGTCTGCAGAACCTTCTCGGGCTTCAGCTTCCTTGTCTGTAAAGGGCTCAACTAGCTTACTTATGTCCACAACTCCACTGGACTCCATTATTCCTAACGGTCAACAGCCCAAACAGGGTACTCTCTGTTCTTTTTTAAAAACACACAAATGCTTACCTCAAGTCATGGGTTCTCATACCAAGTCTTTCTGGCTCCCCATCCGAGACTATCTGTACTGTACTGTACCCAATACTCACTCAATTCTTTTGGATGGATGCTATATTCACTCAACTTGAGTTCCAAAGGATTTCTAGAACTTATAATGCTGAGCTATAAACTTTCCCATCCTCTTTCTCATGTGGATAGAATGTTTTTATCTCTAATATTCTTCTGTAGTACTATAAAGCCTAAGTACTTGGGGGCTGGAGAAATGGCTCAGTGGTGAAGAGTGCTGGCTGCTCTTCCAGAGGTCCTGAGTTCAATACCCAGTAACCTCATGGTGGCTCACAACTGTCTGTAATCCCTGTGATGTGATTCTCTTTCTAGTGTGCATAAGAAGAGAATGAATAAATACACATACAGAGAGTACCCGTGGTTAACTAAGCATTTAGATACAACTTTTGCACACACATAGTGGTAACTGGCTAATTTCTAAAGTGTCCCTTTATTTTTACAGTTGGTAAAGAGTATCCTATATTTGTGCCAAAAATTGTTTTTGAGATCTATAGGCTCTAAGATGATTGAAGTGGGAATAGTAACTAATGGCATAAAGTTGACTGAAGAAAAACATCTGGCTACCTTATACAAACAGGTGTCGACTACTTCATTGCAAACTTTCTCAAGGTCATCAGTGACTTCAAGTCTGGATCTCACAAAGTCACAGAGCTCTTCGTTTCCCATGACATCCCAAATACCATCACATGCAAGAATGATGAACTGATCATCTTCTTCAGACCTTTCAATATCATGGACTTCAGGCTCTGGTGAGACAAGCTGCTCTGTGGGACCTTTTCCATGGACACATTTGTAATCGAAATCCCCAAGGGCCCTCGATACAGCCAAAGAGCCATTGACACGCTGAATCATCACTGAGCCCCCTGCATTCTGAATTCGCTCTTTTTCCAGGGGATTACTTGGTTTGTGGTCTTGTGTGAAGAAGTGAACTTTTCTATTCCTACAAAGTAAACCTCTCGAGTCTCCACAGTTAATGAAATAAGTATGTTGGGGAGAAATTAAGACACCCACAGCTGTTGACCCACTTCTATCTGCACCATGTTTCTTCTCCGACATAACTCTCATGTGTTCATCAATCTCCAGAAAACCTGTTCTGATTCCATTCTTTACGTTTTCCACAGAGGGTGCTCCTGCAGACCCTTTAAAATCCTGGTTATTGGTGATGTGATCTAACAAGTGCTCACAGCAGTATTTGGCAACCTGAGAACCAGCATGCCCATCATATACAGCAAAGAATGACCATGTCTCAAGTCCACTTGGCAAACCGATCACAGCCGTATGTGCATCCTCCATTTCAACTCGCCAGCCTTGCATGCTGCTTAGGCCATATCGCAACCCATTCCCCTGCCCCTGGGCATTATGCTTTTCCATCTTTGGCTTGTCTAAAAATGCTCCCATTATGACTTGATCCTCTAGGTCTGTAAAGGAAGAGAAATAAGAAAGTCAGTAATTGTCTTTGAAACAATACACATGTCCAACAGTCTTTATGCAGAATCTAGAAGATGTAAGGAAGCTGGAAAAACTCACAGGCTATACCTACAAGCATTGTGTTGCTGACTTGGAATGTGGAGATTAACAAGAAAGAGAAAGGCTGATCAAGCACAGCTTAACTAGACAAGCAGAGGGAACTGAATCACCAGGAAAAGGAGAGTTTGTATGCCTCTCTGTGCTACCAAGGAGACCTAGCAGTGACCATTACCTTACATGAACCAAAAAGATTTCAGCATGCACTCAAGATGTGCAGTCTTGCAATTATACTTTTTGTCAATCAGGAAAAAGACAAATCAGCCTACCAGTGGTGCCACACTTGGGAGGCAGAGGCAGGCGGATTTCTGAGTTCGAGGCTAGCCTGGTCTACAGAGTGAGTTCCAGGACAGCCAGGGCTACACAGAGAAACCCGGAAAAAAAACCCAAAAAAACCAAAAAAAACAAAAAAAACAAACAAAAAAAAACAAACAAAAAAACAAAAGAGAGAGAGAGACAAATCAATTCACAGACCATGCATACAAGTATCTACTGCTTCTGGTACCTTGGCTGAATATTCAGGGTTTGATTCCAAGCTATTTAGTTTTGTTTCCACAATTAGAAACCTCTGTAAACTCAAAAAAAAAAAAAATTACTAATACTGGTCTAAATTTTCAGTGTCTTTGTTTAAACCCCTGCACATTCGTTCTCCTTAGCTGGAATCCCCTGGCAAACCTCTTCGCTCCCAGAAAAACTACACCTGTATCTACCCTTCCAAGTCTACTTCAGATTCTACTTCTTCATCAGACCAGTCAATTATTACAAGAGTCAGCTTCAATTTTCAAGTTGCAATACATTAAATGACAAATTTTACTATACAGGATGTAACAACCTGATGATTAAACTAATAGGAATAACATGTATCATTATTATGCTCTGAAGAATAAATCTAGGAATAAATCATAAAAGAGATTCAAAGGGTCTAGGTGGGTTGATCTAATCCTTTGCCAAGACTTAGCCAGATCCATGGTCTAGAATGGACTCACATGTTAGTCATGCACACTTCAGTCCAAGTAATCAAAGGAGTGACACACTAAAGAAAATCTTAAAGTAGAATACAATACCAGAGAAAGAAAGGAGGTTGAGGAGCTGTGTATAACAATAAGGGTGAGAGACAGTATCCAGGTCTATAAGCAAAGTTCTCAAACTAGGGGATTCAAGCACCAGTAAATGATAAACTGAGAGAAATGGTATAGAAGACCCCTTAGAGAAGAAGGAAGGAATTTTGTTTTGCAGCAGTTACCCCTCCCACCTTTCCCTTTTGCTGACCAACTCATGCACAGGGAGAGGAAACTGAACTCCTCCCAACTTCCACATTGTGTGCACACAGACGCATGTACTCTAAAACTCAAAAGATTAAATTTAAAAAATTTCCATGTGATTTATAAAGCATATCAACGTTGCAAATTATTGGGGGGAGGGAATTAGATGGAGTACATAACATATAAAGGATTAGTTAAAAAACCAGGTCTGCATATAATCCCAGTAGAGGCATTTAATCCCCTCATCTCCGCAAAAAAAATGTTAAGGGAAAGAAGCTTAAGAGCCAATGAGAAAAATCGGCTCCAATCTACAACTAGAAACAATGAAGAAGAAGTAAGTCTATCACTACAAGTGGGGGGGGGGGGTGGAGTAAAGCTCAGATTGAAGTTCATTTAATAGACAAACAAACAAGAAAAATCAGGAACCACATACTCCTGCCCTAAGATTTTCCCAACAACATCAAGCCCTAAAGAACACAAGCTCGGTAAAACTCTGGCCTTATGTCTCAGTAACAGTGTGACCACAGTAAGTATGAGGCCACTAGCTTTTCTCAATTGCTTTCTTCATCGGTGCAATAAGGTGTTAATCTTTTTTTTCTTTCTTCTCCTCACCTCCTTTAAAAAAAAAAGAGAGAGAGAGAGACAGGGTCTCACTGTGTAGCTCTGGCTGGCCTGAAACTCAGAGATCCACCTGCCTCAGCTCATGGAGTGCTGGGATTAAAGGTGAGCACCATCATGCTTGGCTTAAGGTACTGATCTTATGGGATTCTTACAAGTAATAAAAGGCCGGGCAGTGGTGGCACACTCCTTTAATCCCAGCACTTGGGAGACAGAGACAGGTGGATTTCTGAGTTCGAGGCCAGCCTGGTCTACAGAGTGAGTTCCAGGACAGCCAAGGCTACACAGAGAAACCCTGTCTGGAAAAAACAAAAAAACAAAAAACAAAAAACAAACAAACAAAAAAAACAAGTAATAAATGTACACCATAGTTAACATCATGTCTAGCACTCTATAAACACTTAATATAGTATAGCCATTTATTATTATACAGTAATTATAGTATTGTTTTTCCACCAGAGGAAGGAATCAGCTATAACGATGTTTCTCCTGGACAACAGCTTTGTCTGCCACTTAATAAAAAGCCTAAACATAATATACTTTTGGGGGGTGGTAGAAACTGAACTCAGAGACTCATGCTAGGTTAAGTATTCTACCAATAAGCTACACATTTATCCCTTGTGTAAGACACTTTAAACTATACTTTAAACACAGTAGTAGTAAACAGGGGGGCAAAATTAAAAAACGTCATTTCTTGCCTAGCTGACAATATCAAAAGTTGGGAAGAATGTAAGGAAAACAGAAACTCTAGTGATTCACTATCAGCAAAAGCTAGAAATGCACAGATATGCCAGCTCAGTAATCCTAGTGACCTATTCCAGAGCAGTGTGCTATTAATGGCAGATAACGCCCAGGTTCTAGAGTCATCTTTGTGGTCCTGCATCTTATAAGCTGGAGTAAGGCAACAAAGGTAAGCAAATGTTCCAGATACACATTTCCATTAACAAGCTCAATTGCATACGTCAGGATTCTTACTATAGTCAAAGAACTGGGAATCTATCATCTTAAAGAAACAGTCCCACCTGACAAATGTGTGCAGTGACCATTACTAAGAGGTATAACAGCAAACCTGCTTCTGAAAAGACAGAACAGAGGAAGCATTTAACAACAGGCATTTGATTCTAGCGCACTCCAACAAAAGGCAGTGTCTTGAGTAATGCAGCAAAGCAATTCTATGTGCATGCATAGAACATCAACACATCAGCAAGGACAGTGGCTGCAAGCTCCGTGAACACAGGGACTTTACTCATTGTGTGCTCCAGCACTCAGAGCCTAACAGCAGAAACTCAGCAGCACATCATAGTATTAGTTTCACTCTGGGAAGAAAAGAGACAGTATGGGTTTAGGAAGCAAGTCTGAGCCAGGTGGATTTCTGAGTTTGAGGCCAGCTTGTTCTACAGAGTGAGTTCTAGGACAGTCAGGGCTATACAGAGAAACCCTGTCTCGAAAAACCAAAAAACAAAACAAAAACAAAAAAGGAAGCAAGTCTGGCTGTATTGAAGGGACAATGGGGATTTGAGGAACAGCTGTTCCCTCTAAAGTTTACTCAATTCTTCCAACAGTTACCAACACAACAAGTCCAAAGAAAACCAACCCAAGACACATTTTAAAAGCACGTGGGATTCTCTTCTTATAAAGGAACCTATAGCCCACAGCCTCACCTCCCAGCAACTAGACAAGATACTAGTGAGTTATTACAGACTTAGAGGTAACATGGTGTCAAGTGGTGAACACACCTTTGATCCCAGCACTCAGGAGGCAGAGGCAGGTGGGCCTCTATGAATTCAAGGCCAGCATAGTCTACAGTTGGTTCCAGGACGACAAGTGTTACACAGATAAACCTGTCTTTAAAAAGGAAGACTCCTCCACCCACAAAGTAACATCTCATGTTTATTGAATGCATATGGGAGAGGCGTACCAACTAAGCACTATTTACAAGTTTTATGAATGTATTAGCATCTTTAAATCTCTATGCCAATATTGACATTTTATACCCCTACCTTACTAACAAAGAAACTGAGCCACTAGTTACCTACTAAAGGCCAACAGCCTTTATCTGGATGTTAGTTCTCTTAGCTAGTCTGCCTAGCTAGCTGGATGTGTGAATCATGATTAAGATAACTTGGACGACTATTTAGACTAGCATCCCTCACTTTCTCCATCTGCACAATGGATATATCTATACTAACCTCATGAATGATGTTGCAAATCACTCAGAGACCCTGACAAAATGGAGGCACTGGGCAAAATGTCACTCTTTAATTAATACTGTATTTCTACTAAGAGAGCACATCTAGATGGTGATGTTGCCTAACAGAGACCTTGCTCTACCCTTTCAAAACAAAAAACAAGTGCACGACTTATTTACCAGATAAACATATGAAACTGCCAATTAAATTAATTCCTCAAAATGAAAAGTAGGCAGCTGAGAAATCTTACTTAGAGTGGGAGTAATTTACAGAAACTTAGTGGAGTAGGCAACTATAGGCTATATAAAACTGGGAAGTTGATCATGGACTGTCGTGTCAGAAAGTCTTCATATAAAACTAGTGCAGACATCGATGGCTAAACAGTATTTTACTTAATCCAATTATTTAATGAACCGAGGAGTGGGGATGGAGTGGGGATGGAGTGGGGTGGGGTGAGGAGGTAAGCTGCAAGGAGATTCATTAGGCCATGGAAGTTCACACTGATTCTGAGTCTACATCTACTAGGCTACACTCTGGAACTCATCACAAGTATTACAAGCTGATCTGAATTTCAAAACAAAGTGCTACAGTGAACATTTTGAGCCCTTTAAAACGAAAAACAACTCTAAGAACTTTTCACTCATTAAAGGTCAACCACTGCCTGCTTTTTCCTGCAGTGCTAGGAACCAAGCCCAGGACCTGGTGTATGACACACAAGTCTATAGCAAAACGACATCCCTAACCCCTCGGCAGTTTGTCCCTTTCACTAAGTGAAGCTAATGTAATTATCTACTAGTCATGAGGCTTAATCCACTAAGACTCAAACTGAAGAGAAATTCTAACAAACTTCATATACTTTATTGTTGACCTTATAAGAAGTGTAATAGCAAACATGGAAACAACTTGACTGCTCATTAAAAGGCAGAATAAGTGGATACTATTTATATTATATTTATACTATACTATACTATATTATATTATCCCTATGCAACCCCATATTAGCTCTTAGATAACAAAGTATTATCCATTTTGGGCAATCTTTTAAAAAACTGAATCCAACTACATTTGTTTGCCTGTAGACACAGTCTAATAAAACAACTCCCCAAGTCTCTATGCCAAATAGGCATATGTAAACAATGTGAGGAAAATGATACCACATAATGTTTATGTCAAGCCCTACTTGCTCCAAGCAGCAGTATTTAGTGTGGGTATTTATGGTGAGGGTTGGTAAGATTCAAGGACATGCTTAAGTAACAAAAGATCACTGCTTAACTGGCACTGCCACAGGAAGGATGCTGGGAACCAGAGGCCTCTGATGAGCATTAAAATAGATACAGTTATAAAAACGGGTATATCTGGAACAGATCTGCCTAAGAGATAGCAACCTAAAGGTGGAAAGAAAATTCACAGAGAGAAGTGGTGCACATAGAAAGAGGCAAGAAGCTTTTCAGGGAAAGAGTGGGGGGTGGGGGGGAGACACTAGCTAAAGGCATAGGAAGCAATGTACAACATGGCAAAATGTGAGTTATAATACACAGGGGGATGCAAAATAGAAATGCACTAGTGTCATCATATTTTTACATTTTACATAGCTCATTAGTGCTTAAGTCTAGATGAACTTTGTCCTCAAAGGGTCAGCTGTCTTCTGGAGCATATACTGAATAGTGTTAGGCAACACATGAACAGCTGCAGTTCAGGGAAACAACACACACTGCAAACCACACAAAGCACTTTGAATTTCCCAAGCCATGATTAACTAAGGCAGCTACCTCAAGGTTATCCATATAAAGGAGAAAAAAAGTGCATACAAACTAAAGTATTGGGAGTAAAGAGCTTACAAGAAGGAGAACATAAAATCGAAATACATCTATATTTACAAATGTAAAAGCAAGCTGTCTATTCAAGACTATTTCATAAACAAGAAGGCACAGGAAAATAGAGGTAAGGCTGAGACGAGGATCCAGATTTCTAGCAGACACTCCAATTCTACATCACTATCACATGCACATGGAAATTAAGAATTGGAAGCCTGTTAAAGACAGTATAAAGTGCCCAAGGTTCTAAGAGAACAAATACAGCAACAAAACCAACTTCTGGGCTGGAGTGATGGCTCAGCAGTTAAGAGTGCTCACTGCTCCTCCAAAGGTCGTGAGTTCAAATCCCAGCAACCACATGGTGGCTCACAACTACCCATAATGAGATCTGACGCCCTCTTCTGGGGTGTCTGAAGACAGCTACAGTGTACTTACATAATAAATCTTAAAAATATATATTAAAAACAAAACAAAACCAACTTCCTTCAGAGTTAACACTGTTCCCTGCCTACAAGTCTGCACCATTTCCTTAATACCTATACTTCCAAGAGAGGAAAAAATTATTATTAAAGGACAAACACCACACACATATGGAGCACCATATACATAAAAGACTGTGTCTTTCATAAAAGTCAAAAAGGCAGGCTGTGTTAACTACAAATCAGAACCTACCCATCACACTCAACAGTACTGTCATTCTTAAAAAGGCATACTGAAATAGTTTCCTGGAAATAAAAAAGATGAAAAACAGAGAGTTGAAATGGAGATGACATGGGAGTGGTGGTCAGCAAATGAGGTTATTAAACTCCTTCCAGAACTCATCCTGCCTCACACAATTCTTTTCTAATAGACTGTTTCTAAATGCCTATGATAAAGCCTCCTGTGAGAGCTCTGGAGTCCAGGGTTAAACGAGTTTCAGAGACTCTTCTGGACTCCCACACTATTATCTTCCTTGGCTCTTTCACATCTTTCAACTGGAAGATGACACTTTCTTTTCTAAGACAGGGTTTCTTTCTGTAGAGTAGCCCTGGCTGGCCAGGAACCTGCTATGTAACTAAAGCCTCAAACACAAGAGATCCTGAAACTCACTGTTTGGGGTTAAGTGCTGGGGTTAAGAGTGTGTGCTACAGCAGGCCTTGAATGTGACGTAGGTGTCTTCCTGCCTGTCCACCACCCACCTGCTTCTCTTTGCACCTTCTTGAACAGTTGCTGACACTACAGTGGTGCCTGGCCAGGGTCCTCCAAGACACTTTACCTAATTAATTTTCAGCTGTGTTTTTGTTTATGTGTATGTGTTTGTTTGAAGGGGGAGGCATGCGAATAAAGGTTTTTATTTTGTTTATGGATGCTCTGCCTGATACATGTTTGTGCAACACAAGCCTGCCCAGTGCTCACAGAAGCTAGAAGAGGGCATTAGATCCCCTGGAAGTGGAGCTACAGATGGCTGTGTGCCACCATGTGTGTCCTCAGGAAGAGCAGCCAGTGCTCTTACCATCTTCCTAGCTGCTATCTAACTAACTGCTCCCAGCACTTTTCAACACTACAATCCCCCAAGAAACATTCTTCCCCTGACTGCTTCATACCCACTTTCCATACTCTTTTTGGTTCCCCATCCTTGTCTTCCTGGGAGGCCTACCCTTATGTCCCCAGCCATTTTAAGTATGGCATTCTTCAGCCTTCTTCCTAGATCTTCTTCTACATGCTGCCTCCCTTAGTTCTCCCATCAACTCTCAAGGACTATACTTCTTAAAGATTATCAGTACATAATTATCAACTTTTAAAAAAATGTTTTAAAAAAAATTTCTTTTATGTGCATTGGTGTTTTGCCTACATGTGTGTCTATGTGAGATGTCAGACCTTAGAGCTACAGACAGTTGTGAGCTGCTGTGTGGGTCCTCTAGAAGAGCAGTCAATGATCTTAACCACTGATCCATCTCTCTAACCCTTGTACTCTTAACATATCCAGAAAAACAAATTCATAATTTAAAAAAAACTAAGAAAATTGCCCAATCTATACCTTTAGGATTTAGTAACTCAACACCAAAACAATATAAAACATAAGATAAGTCATACATGGTGCAAGCCTTTAATAACATTACTCAGAAGGTAGAGGCAGATGGATCTCTGAATTTTAGGCCATCCTGGTCCACATGGCAACCAATACATAGAGAAACCTTTCTCAAAACAAACAAACAAACAAACAAAAATCAGAAGAACAGAAATACACTTTCATAGTAAGATTAAGATGAACAGTTATGTCTAGGGTTGGCAAGTCAGCTCACTTGGTAAAGGAGCTTGCTACTGAGCATGATGACTAGAGTTCAAACCTTTGGAACTCACCGGTAGAAGGACAGAGCTGAATCCTACAAGTTGTCTTCAGACCTCCATATGCATGTCATGACCCCTCTCCCATATATATATACACATGTAGCCAAAACAAAACAAAACAAAAAAACAAACAAACAAACCCAAACCAAAACCTCCATAGAAGTGTCTAATGTGACATTAGAGAGTTCCTTTTACCTTAATGTCTATTTTTCCTTGCTGGCAAATTAAGCAATTTCATTTGCTTGCCAATTAGCTTGTTCTAAGAAATGTGTAAGAATGTAAAGTAAAAAAACCTAAGTAAGGTTTGAAGAACAGAAACAGCAGAAAACAATGAGCAATATACACAACTTGTCAATAAACTCACATTTGAAAGCTGTTATTCTTCGATGGGCAGTGGTAGCTCACACCTGCAATTCTAGCACCTGGGAGACAGAGGCAGACAGATCTCTGGGTTCAAGGTCAGCCTGGTCTACAAAGCTTCCAGGATAGCCAGGACTACATGAGAAACCATGTCTGGAAAAACCAGAAACCAAAACCCGTTTTTATTAAAATTCTAATATTACTTTACTACAGAAAGATGAAGTAACTAAAATATTAAGACTGTCAACAATAGTAGCAATCCGACCATCACAAGTTGTTGCCCTTCCCCAATCACACACATGCCTGGATTCTCTGCTGTGGCCAGGAACAAGGCTGAGCTCACTTCACCTGCCTCCCACCACAGTATCATTGTGTTGTTACTCCAGAAGAACAATACTGCTACATTCTAATTAGCCCCAGAAAATCTGAGCCTTTAGTTCAATGTTGAGTCCACATGGCTACTTCATTTCAAAGCAGCAAAACAAAATGATACCTGTTGTGGGCTGAATAAAGGCTCCTGAAATTAGCAGGCCTTAATCCTGTGCTACCTAATTTTGGAGGTCAGGAAAATATGGGTCTTTGCAGAGAAGATTAAGCTGGGAATTTGAGATGGGAAAGTAATCCTGGGCGATCCACGTCTACATGTCCTTAGAAAATAACTGGCACACAAAAGTCACCTCACAGAACAGAAACATCTGAGGATGGTCACCTTGATGCTTGGAGCCATGTACCTACAAGGCAAGGACTAGAATGTGAACAACCACAGAAGGTGAGGGAAGCCACTGGAGTGAGCACATTCTTGCAATACTTAACTATGACCTAGACCTAGTAAAACCTACTTCACACTAGAACTAGTCTAAAGTGCTTTACATCACTAAGTTTATAGTAATTTTTTAAGTCAGTTGCGAGAACTGACATAATGCCCAGAATTATGCTTCTACTAGCAAAGATGGTAATCTGCACAGGAACAAACCAGTGAGGGCCCTTCAAAAGAAGGGCCATAATAAACTGTAAGTCTATATATATAACTCAGCCTGCCAGTTTAAATTCCATGGGGAAAATAGGAATGGTGTCCAGATATTCTAGCAAGCAAAGAGTTAACTAGTCACACTATTTTGGGGTAAACAATAGAGAAAATTAGTAATCTTTAAGTAGAAAACAGAAACCAAATTTGTGGAACCACCAAACTAGAAAAGATCTGGAGATTCCTATCACTGTGATAGAAGGTGCTAGGTATGAGAGCAGGAGAGAAGTCATCAATGGACTTACTCCATGGTAGATCCTGCATGTTACAAAACCAAACTCTTAGGTAAAATGTGGAAAAATGATGCAGGACTTGGGGGCAATCAACTACTTTCTGACTGAATCTGAGGCTTGTCCCACTGGAGGGAAGTGATACCTCATTATAAACCTGGTCAAGAGCCCAGGGCTGAAGAGGCCATAAAGCCTAGGGGAGCAGCCTGCAGCTCCTCTAGAGGTTGAATGACCCTTTCAATAGAAACTACCTTAGAAAACAAGATACTTACAATTCATAACAGGAGAAAAGTCCAGTTAAGATGTTGCAACAAAACTAACCTTATGGCCGAGGATCACCACAACATGAGGAACTATATTAAAAGCTGGCAGCAGGGGGAAGCTTACTACTGTAGTTTTGCTAAACACTCTTGTCAAATTGCCTTTAAATATTTGCTCACAGTCACAGGCCAATGCTGACCTTGGTCAGGGTCTGGTCAGAGAAGCCTGTTTGTAGTGAACATCAGTCAGAGTGCTGAGGATAGCGGGTGTGACAGTTGGGTGCTCAGTCCTCAATGGGATCTTTCTATAGTGCTCCCAGTCTTGCCCTCAACCACCGCCAAACAGTGAGGAGGAGGGGGAGGAAAGGATGCAAGAGTCAGAAGATGGGGAGCTCGCTGTGAACTCATCAGCAGCTATTGTTACTATACAGGACCGTGCTAGCCAACACTCTCTCATAGATGGGAGTGGCTTATGAGCCTCGAGTTTACACCTGAGGAGCTACTGAGGCTGCCCATGACTAGTGAACCACCTCACATAAATGTGCATTCAGGTAGCACTAACTGGACTCAATGGGTTATGGAAAAAATTAAAAAGATGACAAGACTTTAAGATGGAAGGGGGATCTGGGAGGAGAGGGATTTGGACTGGATATGATCAAGATACAGTGTATACATATATGAAATTATCAAAACAAAAATATTCCAAAAAACATGGACCATAAATATATAAATTCTGAAAAAGCACTCAAGAATGTGTTTACTTTTGATTTGAGAAAACAAAACTTCTTACACATAAAAAAAATTTTAAATACCTGGTTTGTGAAACATGAAAAGTAAGAAAAAAGAATCATTAGCAAAGCTAAGAAAATAAATTTAAGATAAAAAACATTGTAACATTTTAGCCAGCATGAGAAGCCCTAGGAGAAGCAAGCCTGTGCAGAGGCAAGGAGACCTGAGGAAAGCATCGGCCAGTGTCAGACAAAGTGAGGAGAAGGAGAGGCTGCAACAGCAGGCCCAGTGTCCACTAGCACCTGAAAGAAAGACAACAGCAGGGGAGAAACTAAACTAAAAAGGAACCAATCTAAGCACAAGGCAAACAAACAACGTGCCTCTGCCAGCACTGCTGGCGCAGCAGAACTGTCATCCACAAAGTTCACACTCAAGAGCTGCACAATTCAACTAAAAAAAACCTCAATGTTTTTGGTTTACAGTTTTATGTTGGGCTATACTCACAGCTATTTTGGGACATAGGTATGATAATCACAAAAGAAATTTAAATTTAGTAGAAACTGGACAACATTAAAGCCTCATTTGATAATAATGAAATTCAGTAATATAATGATTCAGACAATCCTTAACATGCCCCCTCCTCACAAGAGACAAATTAGCTCTTCAGACTTCTTTGCAGTATCAAAAAGGCCATGCTAAAATAATGTCTGTATATTCTGTGGCTAAAGAAGCATATTCCAACTGGGCGGTGGTGGCGCACACCTTTAGTCCTAGCACTTGGGAGGCAGAGGCAGGTGGATTTCTGAGTTCGAGGCCAGCCTGGTCTACAGAGTGAGTTCCAGGACAGCCAGGGCTACACAGAGAAACCCTGTCTCGAAAAACCAAAAAAAGAAAAAAAAAAAAAAAAAAAAAGCATATTCCAACAATTCTATATGATTATGCAAGCATGTTCATAATAGACAAAAAAAATCAAGTTAAATGTGATTATAAATCACCAAGAAGCATTCATTTTAGAAACATAGCTATGGGTCAATCTAAGATAAAACACCGTGATTCCTGGAGAATAAACAAGAACAGGATACTCATCCTGTTACTTAGCAATGTCTGGAAAGACTTGTTAATACAGTGAGATAAAGAGATGCAAAATGGTAACAGAGCAAATTGTTTCCAACAACTACTGAAAGCCTAACATTTACACATGAAAAGAAATAGTCAGTTTACAGGGATATAGAGAAATCACATGAAAACTATTAACAATTTGTCATTTAGAAATTAAGAGAAATCAGCAATAGAAATAAATTTGAAACTGGGTATGGCAGCATATGTTCATTGGGGGGCTGAGGTAGAATATCAAGTTCAAGAGCCTGCCTGGGGAACACAGGACGACCTTTAAGGAGGCTTTGAATAAGAGACTTGATTCATTATGATGGTGGCTATCATCTCAATAAAATCACAAGTAGGTCTTTGGTTTACAAACTTTGATGGAATTTCAAAATAGATTTGGGAAAACCAACATGAATGGCCCCCACACTGTCGAGCATCACGAATTGCACCATCGGTGTGTGTGTGTGTGTGTGTGTGTGTGTGTGTGTGTGTGTGTGCAGTCCTGAAACAGACAAACCTGAGGCGTGAAACTGAGTTGAGACTTCAGGGAGGAACAGGCCAGGAACAGGCTCAGCAGTGGTGATAACAGCTGGCCTTGTCCACCCCGGCAGTGGGAAGCTACCTCCCACCTTATAAAGAAACACAAGAGTAAAGACTTAAACCACAAATTTAATAATAAAACCATACCAGTACACCTGGCAAGTCTCTCCGACATGAGTAGGAAAGAGCCTTCTAAGCATAGCCGTAATGAAGCAAAGGGAAAGAAGGCTAACACTGGAAGAATAAAACTCTGTAGTTAATAAATGTTTATATTTGGAAAAAGTTCATAAACCTGTAAGGGGAGTGTTTAGTGGTGTGTACTTCTGAGACAGGAGGGTCACACATAGAGGATAGCAAGACCCTATCTCAAAAACAAAATAACACAACAGCAACACCAACAAAAAAATTCTCAAAAGCAAGCAATTTTGAGTACCTGCAATGTATGAAACAAAACTTAATGTTCCGCCGGGCCGTGGTGGCGCACGCCTTTAATCCCAGCACTTGGGAGGCAGAGGCAGGTGGATTTTGGAGTTCGAGGCCAGCCTGGTCTACAGAGTGAGTTCTAGGACAGCCAGGGCTATACAGAGAAACCCTGTATCAAAAAACCAAAAAAGAAAACAAAAAACAAAAAACTTAACGTTCCTAAAACATGTAAAATGCTCTTTTAAGACAAGAACTACTGACTTATCATTTTCAGAGTGAATCTACCATAGCCAGGGGCCTGGAGCTGGCAGAAGCCTACAACAGTTTCAAGGCCTAATCTTCCAACATCCACCTCTGGGAAGAACAAACAGTTCAAATAAAATGAAACGGGAAAAGGATAAGGACAGGCAATTTAATGAATAAATAAAACAGATAATAAACACATGGAACAATGACCAACCTCACTAGTCATTATACACAAACTTAGTTTTCACATATTACCTTCTTTTAAAAATAGTATTTTGGGTTTATTTGTGTACAGGTATTTTGTCTGAATGTATGTATGTGCTCAATGCTGTTGGAGGACGGATGAGGGTGTTGGATCCCTCTCGTAAGTTCTTGACTTGAGCCAAGCCCAAGCATGCTACCTAAGCCATCTAATTACTGGCAGAGGAGGTTTTTTTGTTTTTTTGTTTTTTTTAAGTATTTCATACAAATAGACTGGGATCAATAAGTCTAAAGGATACGAAAGCTAGGTTCATGAAAAGCAAACAACCTGTAGATACAGCCTCTAAGGATTGTAAGCTGCAGGCACACAGAGCCTCAAGTCCAGAGCATATTAACTCCTTACACTTCCATGTTCCCAGCCGAGTTCTCTAGCATGACTTGCTGCACAGATGCTCAACGCCAGCAAAGTGTGGTACCTCATCTATAGTAAGCCAAATCTCATTCAGCAAATGTTCTAACAGCTCGAATTTTTTTAAATACTTCATATCAAAGAGAAATCTGTGCCACCAGATCCCCTGGAACTGGAGTTACAGATGACCGTGAGCCACCATGTGGATGCTGGGCACACCGGTGTTAGTGGCACAGATTTTCCTGCATGATCTATTATTAGTTGGCAGTTTACAAAGCCAATGATTTAGAATATCACACTAATCTCCTTCCCAGATTTATATTTTCTCAGATTTCTTGACTCAATTATTATGTTAAAACAAAAACGAAATAAAAACCAAACCAAAAGAAAACAATGTAACCTGCAGGTTAACTAGTTAAATATCAATATTAAGTTTCTCCTTCTATAATATAGATCACTTATAAAGGTTAATGAAGACTTATACTGAAGTCTTTTACAAAGTATCCTTATTATTAAAAAAAATAGTATATACATTATAAACCTGTTTTCATTACAAGTTCAATTTAAATCAGGCAACTTTAACTATTAAAATAATGAACCTCAAAAAGCAAACCCCACTTGCTCTAGGAAAATAGAGAAGTCTTGGCATGTAAGACCGCTTGTTAGGAGAGATGGCTTAGCAATTCTCTTCTGCAAGAGAACTGACTACTCTTGCAGAGAGCCCAAGTTCAGTCCCAACACCCACACGGCAGCCCACAACTCTCCAAGATCTGACACTCCCCGCATACATACATCCGAGCAGACTAAACACTCATACGCATAAAATATACAGTCCTTATTTCTCACACTGAGCCATTTTTAGAATTACCTCTATTTTGCTGGCTCATGACAGATTCCCAACACTACCCACTCTGGGTAGCATCCAGACTAGGCTTCCTCTAACATGGAAACCCAGAAGGATGCTACTGAGCCCTCTGGGAGACTTCTCCAAAACCTATTTCAAGGTCACTATATAGCTTTGCTACTCTACACTGGTTCCAACCGGAATACCTTGGATAAGACTCTAAGACTGTGGGGCGGTGGTGGCGCCCGCCTTTAGTCTTTTTTACCATTTATTACATTACATCTTTGTCTCAAGTATTCCTCTGCCCTCCCCATTTCTCTCAGGGTCTCACTATGTAGCCCTGGCTAGGCTGGAACTTGTGGTGTAGACCAGGCTGGCCTTTGCCTCTGCCTCCCCAGTGCCGGAATTATAGGTGTGCCCCATATTGCCTTGCTTTATTCTTCTCTTCAACAACCTCACTTGTACTCTACTGTCCAAAATTCAGAGTCACTGCGATCTGAAAAGCCACTGGAATCCTGTTCTTACCACTCTACTCTTCCACGACTCACAAGCAATGCTCCTTCATTACCCATCTTGCTTTCAAGTCTGCTTTCTGAACTTGGGCAGCAAGGAGAGCCCCTGAATCCAAGCCTGACAGCTGCAGCGAGAAACACTTCAGGGAAACTTAGGGAAGCCTGAGTAGGAGAAGTAGGAGTAGTAGGAGTGGAAAACAAAACAAAACAAAAAATCCCATCAAGACCACAACGATAACATTTTTAAAAGGCAAGGAGCCATGCAGTGGCCATCAAAAAGCACTAGAGGCACACATTCTGTTAGGCTAGAGACAAGTTCAATTCTTGATTTAATTTGCACACAATCTCTGAATTACAGTATTTTTTTCCCTAGTCAGACAAGAAAGAAGCAATCGTTATTTGGATGATCTTACCTATAACTAGTTCTCTTTTGAGCATTAATGACGTTTTCAAGGGTTAAAAAAAAAACAAACCACAGATTAGTTACCTGCATTGCATTTATATAAAGTATTTATATAGGCAAATCTACAGACAGAAAAAAGAAAGGAGATTTTTAGGGCTAGGAGAAAAAGGCACAGGGGCCAAGTGCTGGAGACTATAAATGTATCTTCAGGACCATGAGAATGCCCTCCAGTTAACTGGAAGAAGGGAGCACAGTGGCTGGGGCTGGCATCCATCTGCAGTCTCAGCTCCTTCAGAGGCTGTCTCCAGACAGTTTAAAATAAGCACACTCAGCAACTGTAGCAATGGTCGCATAATTCTGTGAACAAACAAAAAAACCACCACTCTAAATTTTAAATGGCCAAACTTATGACATGTGAGCTATCGAAACTGTTTAAGACTGTCTCTATAGCTTTTCTGCATTTTATTTTATATAAACTGGCTAAAAAAAAAAAATGGCCATAAGACTAGACATACTAACATGGAATAGATCTGTATTTGCTTTTCTAAAGGAGAAAGAAATTACTGGAAAATTTCTCAGTTGCCCAATATTTCATTGTATAGCCTCAACTAAATATTTATTTTACAATTAAATATTTATTTATACCTTCCTTCAACAACAAAAAGCTTCAAATAATTCTAATGCAAATGAACTCCTGTATTAAATATGTTTATTTATTATGTTTATTAAATTTATTTAGCAGCTAAATAAAAGCTGCTAAAAGCCAGGCAGTGGTGGCGCATGCCTTTAATCCCAGCGCTTGGGAGGCAGAGGCAGGCGGATTTCTGAGTTCGAGGCCAGCCTGGTCTACAGAGTGAGTTCCAGGACAGCCAGGGCTACACAGAGAAACCCTGTCTCGAAAAACCAAAAAAAAAAAAAAAAAAAAAAAAAAAAAAAATTCAAAATACAACTAGAATCAACTAATTGAACCAAAATAAGACAAAGGTCTACTATGCTAACGGTCATTTATTAGAGAATTAGTTCTTGCCAGACCAGGTAAAAATTTACAAGTTTTCCAGCTAATCAGTTTGTACAGGTGTTGGCCAGTTTCAGAGTGCATATTCCAGAGCTTTGTTGCCTGTGTCCTAACTCTTTAAAAGCTATCAACATCTTCTAGACCTGTTGAGATGTGCACTGCATAGTGCATAAGGCAACTGCCACACACTGCTTACACGTGTCTCACACAATTTTGTAAAGTTTACAAGAATACCAAATAACTGCCTGAAAAAGTATCTGAGCTAAATTTAGTTGAAGGGCTCTAGTGACTATAAAAATTAGAGACTGCTGATTGTTCTGGCAGCATGCGTATAGTAGAGGATTGCAAATTCGATCATCAATAGAAGGAGAAAACCTTGGCCCTGTGAAGGTTCTGTGCCCCAGTGTAGGAGAATGCCAGGGCCAATAAGTGGGAGAAGGTGTGGTGGCAGGCATGGGGAGGGGGGAGGCAACAGGGGTCTGTTCTTGTTGTTTTTGTTTGTTTGTTGGAGGGGAAACTGGGAAAGGAGAAATTTACATGTAAATAAAGAAAATACCTAATTTAAAAAAAATAAAGTACATCAGAAAACCTTTAAAAAAAATTAGAGACTGACCCATTTTCTCTAATAATTATAGTCCAGATTTAACTGGCATAGAACTACTTCCTCTATTAAGTTCTCTAAGAATGTTAGATACATATAATCTCAATTGGCCTCATCTGCTAACTGATCCAAATTCATCACTTTTGACTAATAACTACAGATTTTAAAATATAGCTAGTACCTAGGTTTTCTAATTTTTAATCCTTGCTTCAGACTTGGAATTCAACAGCTGACTTCCCAGGCCCATCTTGCCCTTTCTTCTTTTGCTGAAAACAAGCTCCTCATCTGAACACCTTAAACACTTGCTAAAAACCTTATCTACTTAAGTCAAAAGAAGGGAGAGATATAACTTACTTAACATTCAAGATGAGACATTCTTCATCAGCTCAAGAAATAGAAGGGGCTTCTAAATACTTTACATGTAATTGTGCCCTCTAGGAAAGACAGCCAAAAGCAGCTGCTCTATTTAACAAGACTTGAGAGATGTGTCTTCCAAAACAACAGCAAACATTCATGAAATCTATACACTGACACAGGTGCTTCCAATAGAACAGGGGTGTGGGGGAGGGATAATAAAAACCTAAGATGAGAGTTGGGCGGCGGTGGCGCACGCCTTTAATCCCAGCACTTGGGAGGCAGAGGCAGGTGGATTTCTGAGTTCAAGGCCAGCCTGGTCTACAGAGTGAGTTCCAGGACAGCCATGGCTACACAGAGAAACCCTGTCTCGAAAAACCAAAAACAAAACAAAACAAAACAAAAACAAAAAAAAAACCTAAGATGAAAAAAAATCACATCCAACTGCCGCATATATTTGAATAGCCTTACTTCAATGACATGGTACACGTGGAGGAAATGAATGGCAGCTGCCATCTTGACTTTCTCACTGTCAGCAGTTAATCTGTTCTACAAAGGAAGAGATTCTCATGGAAGCTGACCTGCCAGCAAACCATGTCTTACCATTTCCACCCTGTTTATCCTGTAGAATGCACAGTTCATTCGGTTTCATTGCCACACAATCATAATAGGTCAAATATAGGAAAATATTGAGCTGGGCACGGCAGTGCACATGCGTGTGTGAAGTGAGGAGGAGGAGGAAGAAGATGGCAATATCTTCTGAGATGAGTTGTTTAGAGCAGCCTGGGCAACCTAATGAGATCCCCATTCTAGGAAAACATCAAACTACAGAGCTACAGATGTGTTCATTAAAAATTCTTATGGGATGGAGAGATGGCTCACAGGCTGAGGGCACTGACTGTTCTTCCACAGGTCCTGAGTTCAATTCTCAGAAACCACATGGCTCAGAACCATCTATAATGAGATCTGGTGCCCTCTTCTGGTATGCAGCTATATATGCAGGCAGAACACTACATATACATAGTAAATCTTTGAAAAACAAGTCTTTATACATGAAAAGCCAATTCAGACATGACAGGGACTAACTTAGGGGGCAGGAGCCACTTCTCTGACAGAGCCTTGGAGTTGTAGTAAAGGAAGTACTTTCCCACTGCCCATAGCCACTACAGGGCCAGCACTCCTATGACTGAATACATGCTGAAGGACCCACAGCAGCAGGAAACATGTCTGCAGACATGACAAATCTGTCTCACATGGGCTAAACTGTGGACTGACCACAGAAAGGCAGCTAGCTAGCACTTAGAAGACTTACTCCAAGCTCCAAGCCTTCTTACCTTGGTGGGAAGGCGCTAATGTATTCCAAGCAGGGCAGGGCAGGGCAGGGCAGGGCAGGGCCGGGCACTCCCTCCCTCCCTCCCTCCCTCCAGCATTCTGAAGCACGAGGACAAGCTGCAAGGATGCTTTCTGAACCTGGCAAGTTTTGACATTTTTGCATAGAAAACAAGAACGAGACAATGAGACAAAATACAGTTATGTTTTCCTTATTTTTCACTTCTGAATTCTGTTAACAACAGAAGGTAAACCATATCCTATAGACGTGATAACAAATGTGATTAAAGTTTCTACGAATCATACTGAAGGAAGCAGCACTAAGAATTCAAAGCTGATAATCAATTATGTTATTCTTTGAAACAGAAGGTATACTTCTTGAATAACACATTCACTAAAATAATTAAGATATACATAGCAATAGTAAAAATCATTTCTCCCATCTCTGCTAGAGACACTCATACCATAGGTAAATGCAAAGTAGCAGTCTAAATTTAAACTGAATTGTACATAACCTATACTTTCTCACAGTCTGACAAACTTCTGGCTCACATTTAATTTGTTGTCATGTGATCATGACAACAAGACCAAGAGAATGAAATGATTAAACGGGCACACACTGAGGAGCTATTTGCAGTGAGGCCCCAATTTCCAAGGACTTTCTATTGTTCTACAGCCCCAGAAGTGTGTGTCTGTGTGTGTGCATACACCTATACGTAACTCTGCCTGGTGAAAAGTTCTAAAGGAAGCTAAAGTACATGATATGCTTTTCATATGTTTTATACACTGCCATATTAGATTCCAACTTATCTCAAGAGTCACACTCTGGATACAACACAACCGAAGTCATACACTTCCTATATACAGACTAAAATGTCACTCTGGCCACCACACTTTCAACAGCAGCAAGAGAAATACAATCAGTAGAGCTAGCCCTGGTGGAGAGTACAGATGACCAAGCCCAAGGGCAACAGCATGAGGCCACAGCATGCGGAGAGCTGATACCACCACTTATCTGCATGGGTGCTCGGCTGATGCCCCCCCCATGCCCCTTACAATGGTGATATTTAGGAGAGCTGGCCCTGCACCTCCCCTGGGCAACACAGCAGAGCTGACACTTAGGCTGAAGATGCAAGATGAGCCAGCTCCCAGAGTGTAAGCACAGAAGAGCCGGCCCAACCTCACAGGCTGCAACACTTGGAAAAGTGGGCCTCGTGCCTTGGCTGGGCAGCACAGTGGATGGAGCTAGTTCTGGAGGCATGGGTATGTGGGAGCCAGCTAAGGGCACTGAGAGCTCACCCTGTTGGTGTGGATAAGGGACAGCTCAGCCGCCACCCAGGCCCAGATCCAGGGCTCTGAGTTGGCTTACCCCAACATCTATACCATCTGTGAATGGTTGGGATGTATAAAAGGGCCAGTCCTGCTACCTAAAACTGCAGGATCTCCATGACACATAGGGCAGCAATGGATGACCTGGAGAAGTTCAGGTGAGAAAATACTATGGCTGGTGTTACAGAAGCCAGAGATCTCAAGTCAGACCCAAGGACTCACTGTGACATATTACAACTTCCACAATGGCATGTTCTCTATGCTTTGTTTGTGTGTATGTTTTTTATTTTGGGTGGAGGTTGCAAGGATGAAAGGAGGATATGAGGAGACAGGAGATGAGCTCCCTGGGGTGCATGATGTGATGAAACTCTCAAAGAATCAATAAAAAGTTTTTTTAAAAAAGACAAACAGACAAACAACAGACAGACATTGACTCACATTTAGAATTACTTTCAAAAGTCCCAGAGCACGCATTTGGCTTTACCAGCTGTAAAGCTGTCTCAATTTTCTCATTTGTTAGGATATAATAATGCTATCTAACTGATAAGAATGTTGCAAAGCTCTGAAGAGATAATTTAAAATATCTTCTAACGGTACCTGTTATATAAAATGCTTGCTGTTACTAGTCAACGTCAAGGTCAGAAAAGTAAGAGGCACATAAAGATCAAATTCATAGCTCTGACCTCATTACCATTATAGTCCAAGAATTGAAGTCACTAGTTACAAGAAATAACCCACTTAAAATCAAGTAACAGAATATTAACATATTTTCTAAATACTAGAAATAGCTTAAGTATTTTGGGATCAGCTATAAAGTCTACCTCAGAGGGCTATATGAACAGACTACGTAGATGTTAGCAATCTGGCTCAGATTAAATTTGTTGATAACTCTTCTTTAATTAATACACTGTCAAATTCCTGTGACTACATAATTCCCCTATGATTACAAGAATAACTATGTAATGATATTTGCAATGTCAGCTACTCTGAAAGGAAATGTGTGTGTTTATAAATATCCTATTAACCCTCAAACCAAAAGAGAAGTCAGAGTGGAGCCCACAGTCAGTCAACCCAAGCTCCACACCAAGGTAAGAATCTTATTCCATTTCAGGTGTATAAAACCTTCCCACTTAAACATCAAATGTCTGCTATCAAAGCTCAAAACCACTTCCTCCTCTTCCTCCCACAGCAGCCACGCCCACTGCCAGCTGGGTCAGTATGCACGGCCACTATCCATACACACTGTGGTGGGCCTCAGGAGTCAGTTGGTGGACTTACCCTTTCAGAATTAAATGTAATTAACATACATACCTAGAAATAAAATACAAAATTTAAAATCATAAAAATAATGCAGGCATGCTGCTGAAAACGAACTTTGATTTAAAGGGAAGGGAGGGGATAGCTAGGGCAAATTCCAGACGCAACCTAGTATGAGGAAGACCCTGGAGAGGGAGGAAAGGATGCACTTTGATTGAGACAGATGATGCCTGGATTTAAGCATAGAGGGGCAAAAGGGAAGAAATTTCTGTTCACAGAATAGATTAATGGTGGTGTAGGGATAATGGGAGAGACCATGTAGAGAGCTGGTGCTGCTCTCTGTAGAGGTAGTTAAGTGTTCAGCCTGAAACAAGCCAGAACAAACATGAAGCTTAAAGTCCATTAATTACAAAGGCAAGTTTTTCAACCGTAGAATAATGTGGTTTCTTTACTCTTTTCTTTGTTTTTGTTTTTTTCCGAGACAGGGTTTCTCTGTGTAGCCCTGGCTGTCCTGGAACTCACTCTGTAGACCAGGCTGGTCTCGAACTCAGAAATCCCCCTGCCTCTGCCTCCCAAGTGCTAAAGGTGTGCACCGCCACCACCTGGCTCTTTACTCTTTTCTAACAATGAAATTTAACTCTACAAAATACCAGCTCACCTCTTCCCTACTCCGTGGCTCTTTTCACCTTTGCTCTATTATTACTGCTGTTCTTTATCACAGAGTTCACCATCTATTATTGCCTAATCACCAACTCCAAACCATGCGTGACCCTTTCCAACTCCACAAAGCCAAGTAAATGTTCATTTCTTCCTTTCATTCTGTGAATATAAAAACTCTAGGGGGGTTGGAGAGATGGCTCAGTGGTTAAGAGCACTGACTGCTCTTCCAGAGGTCCTGAGTTCAATTCCCAGCAACCATATAGTGGCTCACAACCACCTATAATAGGATCTGATGCTCTCTTCTGGTGTGTCTGAAGACAGCTACAGTGTATTCATATTCATATAAATAAATAAATCTAAAAAAAAAAAAAAAAAACTCTATATACCAAGTCTTGTTCTCAGTTTTTTACTCGAAGTTGGTCAATATCTCCCCAAGTATCTTTTTTTTAATTTTATTTTATGTAGCCTTGGCAGGCCTTGAGCTCCCTATATAGACCAGATTAGCACGAAACTCAGAGATCACACCACTTGCTGGTGTGAGCCACCATGCCCAATACAAGCCTTGATATAATTATTCTACTAAATCTTTAAGACAATCTCATATGAGACATTTTCATGTGACAGATAAGGAAAACTGAGAAATCACATAAATTAGCCAAGAACACCTACTGTATGTAGGGAAGCAGGGACTGAGTTCTAGCTTTTGAGGGATGGTCATGTTATACTTCTTTATGGATCCTTCTGTGAGGCTGCACTGGTCTCATCTACTCAGGTCCTCAGGTTCTACACTAAGGCCCTCAACCATTGACGAATACAAACTCTACTCCTCAACTTCAATGGTGGTGAGCGGAAGACAAAATTTTTTGCTTTAACTTCTAAAGCCCTGGAAATGGGGAAAAAACATCATCATCAATCCTTTTTGAAGGGATTCTTGTATATCCCTTCAAAACACAAGGAAAATCTTGTGTATTGTATGGATGCATCACCTGTCAATTAAAAAGCCTATGGACTATAGCTTAGGCAGGTGGGACATCTGGGAGGCAGAAAAAATTCTGGGACAGAGCCAGGTGCTTGGGAAGCTGTAAGGAGATGAGAGGCATGGTACCTGAGCACAGGTAATCAGCCACATGACAGAATGTAGGTTAAAATAAATGAGATATTTTAGTTATGATTGAGCCTGAGTAGAACCTAGCTATATGGCCAAGATATCTGTAACTATATTTTGAGTCTGGGTCTTATTTCTAGGAGCATGGGACAGGAGGCAGAAGTTCTACAGATTCTGCAGATGAAGACATGTATACTTACAGGTACTCATTTCGACTATAGAAACCTACATTTCAGAAATGCTAACATTGAGCTTTTAAAAATTCTGGTTCCAGGAACAAAGCTCTTTTAATTGAGAGAATCCACTGAGGACCTTTTTAAGACTATTTTTAAATCTATTGACATGATTCTGTAATGTCATTTAGGTTCATTAAGCCCATATATAGCTACTCATTGGCCACTAACAAGGGACTGATGTAGGATTCCATGTGTTTCGTTTACAATAATGTAGTAGCTGTATGTAGCCTATCTGCACCCACTGTACACTTCAAATCACCTTTAGATCCTTACTATCAAATATAATAGAAATGGTGTGTAAATTAAACTATATGGTTTAGAGAATAAATACAACAAAGTCTACAAATATTTAGAAACACAGGCAATTTAATCCCAGTGCTTGGGAGGCAGAGGCAGGTGGATTTCTGAGTTCAAGGCTAGCCTGGTCTACAGAGTGTGTTCCAGGACAACCAGGGCTACATAGAGAAACCCTATCTCGAAAAACCAAAAACCAAAACCAAAAACAAAAACAAAACAAAACAAAAAAAAGATTCCCTGTCTCGAAAAATAAAAACAAGCCCAGTAGTGGCGCATGCCTTTAATCCCAGCACTTGGGAGGCAGAGGCAGGAGGATTTCTGAGTTCGAGGCCAGCTTGGTCTACAAAGTGAGTTCTAGCTCAGCCAGGGCTACACAGAGAAACCTTGTCTCAAAAAACCAAAAACCAAAACCAAAACAACACAAAACAAAACAAACAAAAAGATTAACTCAAGGTTGATCAAACCAAGAGATGGAAAGCTAATTGTCAAGAGAAAAGATCAGTATTTTAGAAGGCTGTTGTGAAAAAATTAAAGCTTTACACAAATAAAGTCAATAAAATATAGGAGTTTTTGTTTTTCAAGACAGGGTTTCTCTGTGTAGCCTTGTCTGTCCTGAAACTCAGCAGAAGAGGCTGGCCTTAAACTAACAGAGATCTGCCTGTAAAGGAATGCACTACTGCTGCCGGGTAACTATAGTTTTTATTACTTTCTTTCATTTATCCTGAAGATAAAATACAATAATAATAAATTTTATGTCATGATTTTCAAATAATTATCTGCCACAAAAACTATACAAATTTTAATTCAGATTCTAAATATTAATACTACACACTTGAATCAATGAGTTGCAAATAAAAACATTAAGAATTATGAACACTGGAATTCCCTCCTTATCACTCACTCAATGCTTAAAATATCACTATTAAGAACACAGTGAGGGGCTGGCGAGATGGTTCAGCGGGTAAGGGCACTGAATGCTCTTCCGAAGGTCCTGAGTTTGGATCCCAGCAACCACATGGTGGCTCACAACCACCCATAATGAGATCTGAGGCCCTCTTCTGGTATGTCTGAAGACAGTTACAGTGTATTACACCGGAGTGAGCAGGACCATCCTGAGTTCAATTCCCAGCAGCCACAGGATGGCTCACGGCCATCTGCACAGATACAGTGTACTCATACACATAAAATAAATAAATAAATCTAAAAAAAAAAAAAAAAAAAAGAACACAGTGGGTGCTAGTGAAATGGCTCAGCGGATAAGAGCACCAACTGCTCTTCTAAAGGTCCAGAGTTCAAATCTTAGCAACCACATGGTGGCTCACAACTACCCGTAATGGATCAGATTAGCATCAGACAAGCATCAGAGGGAGCTCTGTAAATTCAAGGCCAGCCTGTCTACATAGTGAACTCTAGGCCAGCCAGGGCTATGGAGTAAGACCTTGTCTCAAAAAAATAAAGAAAGAAATAAAAGTATTTAAATGTTGTATAATATGGAGTACATGAAACATTAGAAAGCATGAAGGAAGAAAAAATAAAGAATATAATCAGCCTTTCTTTAGCTATATGTTAATCCAAGCTTCTTACGTGAGAATGGTTAATAACATGCCAAAAAACATATACATTCTTGCTAAAAACAGCGAAGTAACACATGGGGTGGCTGAATTGTTAAGTATTTGTGTTATCTGAAGACAGGGCAAGCATGACAACATTACAGGAAATCTAACGGCCGCACATTATGTGCTTCTGCTCTCCTGAGGCCCATCCTGTATGTCACAGGGCCAAGGCTTAGTTTATCTATTGTGTCAACTCCCCTGGAGTCGATTTTTGTTTAAGACTGTCTTCTGATTTGATTATGAAAAGCACTCAAGGGTATTACCCAGGCAATAGATGAACATTTGAAAGGAACATCAAATATATATCAAAATTATTTTTGTATCAGTACCAAGAAAAGCAATACATTCTATTGGCCATATAGTAAACCGTCAAGGTGTGGTCTGAAAACATTAGAAAGACATAGACATTTAGAAACCACCTAGCAATATTTACCAGGCGACAAAAAGAGGTTGCTACACATTTTGGTAGGGGGTTGGAGAAGATAAAGTTTAAGTTAGACAAGATCAACAACACTAGGCTAGGCTTGAACCAAAACACACACACACACACACGCACACAAAATGTATTCTTATAATGCCCATCATATCCAAGCACTGAGAACCCAGCTTCTTCAAACAAGCTGTCTCAGGCACATGCTGCCTCCACAGATGCCCATCTCCTGTCTGTTCCAGGAGTTCTTCCAGGCTTCCCAGTGGCAAGAGAAAGATCAGTGAAGGCCACTACAGGAAGCTTTCCTCAAGCACAGCCACAAGCTTCAATACAGAGTCCAGAAAGAAAGGGAAATTCCAGAAAGGTAAAACATCTAAGTGGCTATCGTATGTCAGGCACGTATTTGTCAAAAGTATGTGTAACAGTCACAGAATGGCAAAAGAACAAAAAACAATATACACGTGATGATGTAATCTACCCCACTGGCATTACCGATTCCAACACTCAGACTCAAAAGCTTAAACTACTTGTCCGTGGACACAGATATTTTCCAGCACATTTCTGACAGAGCAGCGTTCCTTACAACAGGTTATACTATAATTATGGTTCATCACTTCAGCCCTTCATACTGAAATATAGTTATTCAATCCATGTGAAAATAGAGATACAGACCCTGCAAGAAGCAACTTGATGCTTCCAGTAGCCAATTATACTATTTTTCAAACATATATTAAGGCAACTATACGTGAACCATTATCCATCTTATTATTTGATACCGCCATCATAATTACTTCCCAGATGTAAAAAGTGTTTAGTATTAATACAAATGTTGGAAGAAACTTGCACATGTAGTTCATTATAATTTCAATGTATTACTGCTGTAAACTTCCAAGTTAAAAACAGTCATCCCAACATAGCTGAATGTTTAATTAGACATATACAAGATAGACAAATGAGAACTTGGGCTTGCACCAGTCAAGAGGCCCTGAGCTAAATCTATCCCCAGCACTGCAAAACAAACACAAATGCGGAACAGAACTGTACCACTGGAAAGATGATGTGCTTTTTGTGCTCCAAATCATTATTTTCGAGACAGGGTTTCTCTCCTGGCTGTCCTGGAACTCACTCTGGAGATCAGGGTGTCCTTGAACTCAGAAATCCGCCTGCCTCTGCCTCCCAAGCGCTGGGATTAAAGCCAAGAGCCACAGCCGCCCGGCTGTGCTTCAAATTACTAAACAGTAGAGCAGACATCAAGGCAATCCAGGCAGCATCTAAGATGTGAGTGTGTGGGTGTGAGCTCACTACCTTCCTGGTCCGCAGTTTCCTCATCTGTAACTATAGAAATCATCTCTGGCAAAGGCCCAAAATACAGAAAAGGTAAAAGTGTGAAAATGAAGTGTTCTGTCTGGTTAAAGGGATGTAAGGACCAGGCACTACTTGACTATGGAGTGAACCCTCAGAAACCTTAAAATCCTAAGGCCCAGAAAACAACCATTTAAGTTCTATGATTCTTCAGTGGGCTTCTCCTCCATCCAGAAAGTAGTCATGTTTGAAATCTGAAAGCCCGGGTTTGAAAAGATTGCTTTTTTTTTTTTCTCTGAACCCGCGGAAAACCACTAATTTTCATCACGTCAAAATCATTTATTCTTCTCAAACAATGCCAACCTCATTATACTCTAACCACGTTTAAAAATATACAACTAGCGGGAAACTTGGGGTGGGGGCGGCAACGTAGACTGCTTAGGCTCCGACCTCTGTGGATTTCTAAGTGCCGTGTGGTATTTGAGAAAAGAGAAAAAAATACTTCGGATGGTGAAATTTGCAAAACATCTAAAACTCCAGTTGGCAGAAGGCTCTCCACAGTCAGCTGTCTTTCAAGGAGAGGATCCGAGTGTATTTACAACCTACAAGCAGAAGCGAGCCAAGCCTCCACTAAACTCTACCATAAAGAACTTTCCTCCAATATACCAGGCCAAAATGATGCAAAACCTGTAGTTTACTTCAACCGGTTTGCTCTAAGACGGAATAATGAATGAACCGGAGGCATCACTACTGAGTTGGGGGCCTCACTTTCAACCCAGCGGGTGAGTCTCCAAATCCAGGGGACTCACGGGCTGGTCTGCTTCAAGGGGAGACCCCGATGCAGGCTCCCCGAAAGTTGCGCGGCCGCTGGTGTCCGCCCCGCCCGGCCGAGGGTCGCGCCCCCTCCCGGCCGCCGCACACGCCCCGCCCCCGCCCCCGCCGCGCGTTAACCCCTCACCGCCCGGCGCGGGCTCGGGAGGAGGCCGCCCAGGGGGTGGAGTTGTCGCGTCTCCTCCCGGGATCGCCCGGGCAGACGCCCGGCTTGTTTACAGGCCCCAGGCCTGGCCGCCGCCGCCGCCGCACAGGCAGGCCCGCCCGCCCGCCCGCCCGCCCGTCCTCTCCCTCTCCCTCTCCCTCGCCCTCGCCCTCGCGCCGCGCTTACCCGGAGCAGCCGCGGGCGAGCGGGTCCCTCGGTCGGCCGGGGCGGCGGTGGCGACGGCGGCCGGGCACGGGGTCCCGCGACGGCGGCCGGGCCCGGGCGGAGGAGGGGAGGAGCCGGGTTGGGTCCGGGCCCCCGGCTCTCGGAGCCCTCGCGGCTCAGATCATCCGGGCGCCGGAGCGGGAGGCAGAGAGCGGGGCCCGCGGGAGGCGGAGGAGGCGCCGAGGACTCATCGCTTTCCGCCCCACCTGCCTGGGCCCCCCTCCCCCCGCCCCAGCCACCCGATCCCGAGCTGCGGACCCGGCCGGCGCGGAGACCACGGCGTTCTAGCTCCTGCGCGCGCTCCCGCCCCTAGCGCCGCCGCCGCCGCCTCTAGCGCGGCCCCGCGCACGCGCGCTCTCGACGGCGCTGCCCCTCTCCCTGCCCGGCCCCGCCCCGCGCCGCCGCTCCCCCCACCCCCGGCCCTGCAGCTGCGGCGCGGCCCATGGGCTGGAGAGACCCGGATGTGGGAGGGCCGGAACTGCGGCTAGGGCGGGGGAGGGGCGGTGGTGACGTCACTGCCCTGCGCGGCTCCTTAGCCGGCTGCCGTGGGGCCGCCGGCGCTGCGGGCTGAGCCCTGGGGAGCCTTGAAGTCCTGGGTGCGGGCCAGGCGCGGGCGCGTGCGCGCGGCCTTCGCGCGAGGGCGCCTCCAAACCCGGCCGTCGTCGTCCACACCCGACTCTTTACACCCGCCTACAGACGCCAGTCTCCAGGTGCCGTCTCGGTGTGGGCCCGGCGTCGGGGAGTCAGCCTGCCCCTTCGACCCCAGGAGGCCCACGCGGGTGCCACGGCCCTGCCGCAGACGTGCGTGTGCGGCCAGTTCACGCCTTGGGACGCGTGCCTAGAGCTTCCCGCAGGTCGTCCCTGAGTCGCTCCAGGGGTTCTGAATTGTTTTTACGTGCACGTTAGCAGGGTCACGTGGTTCGGTCCCAACGGGCACATTCAAAGACCTCCCATGGGGGTTAATGGAACCGAGGGTTTTTTCAAAATCTAGGGGATAATCAGAAATGTGACAGCTGCTTTCGTGAAGAGCTAGAGATGAGCTACAGGTAATTGAAACTGCACGTGCAGGCGGCCCAAATCCAGTTGAGCTAGCTAGACCACAGAAAACCCGACCCACGCTGCTTGCCGACGCCGGGATAGAATGACAAACCCTAGGCAGCCAATGAATCAGAGCTGGAAAGCAGTACATCACCAGTATGAGTTCCCATTGGCTGGGGTGCCTTCCCAGCTTTTCAGTCACCGGCTTAACCCTTACACCAAATTCGCAGGAATAGAAGTTTAAGAGCGATTCTGGTATAATACAAAGAAAAAGCATATATTCCGCTGAAATAGGCTAATGCTTTTTTAAAAGAAATACTAAAACTATTAGCCAAATTGAGTTCAGGCCAGTAACAAGATGAATTTCAGTAAGGCCTTCCCTTTTTCTCTGGTACTTACTGCAATTTGCACCCTGCTACTTTGTGTCTCTTACAAACCACTCCATTGTCTTTACTCTTAGATCAAATGCAGCTTGTTTTTCGCGGGCTGTCATTTCGCAAACTATTTCTCTATCTTAGATGTCGTGATAACCATTTCCGATATTTTCACCACGACTTTTGGAAGATGATTCTCTTTCTTCACTTTTACACCTGACATCTAATGTCAGGACCACATGTGACTGACTGCCAGTTCCCAGCAGACCCGTATCTTCACTGACCCTCCAAATCACTCAGTATCTTGGAAAAAAGATGAGAGTGTAACATCTCCAGGTATATAAAGTGAAAATAAGAATTCACTGTACAGTTCCTAATTCTTTTCTACACAAGTGCAAAAAAAATAAATGAAATTAGATACAAAATCTTTTCATGAAATGCTGCTTTATTGGATTAATTATATATTCTATACAATATGTTGTTTAGCTTTGGTTGTTAAGTGGTGATACTGGGGGTTAAAACCAGGTCAAGTCCTCAGCCACTAAGCTCTGTCCTCAGCCATGGTTAGGGTTTTTGTTATATGCTTGTTTTGTTTCGTTTTATTTTTGAGCTGAGGTCTCTGTAGCTCTTGCTGGCCTCAAACATACAGAGATCCTCCCAATCTGCCTCAGGATTGCTGATATGGGCACCAAACCTGACTCAATTGTTAGTACTTTTAGTATTTAAACAAGTTACTGCATGATGAACATACAAAAGTCATGTGACAGCCACCATTTAATGCCGTCTGTGTGTGTCTGTGTGTGTGTATGTTTCAGGATGGAGCCTTGAGTTTCCCAGGCTCACCTTGAACTCTTGTGAAACAGAATTACTTTAACTGGTCCTCCTGCTTTCACATCCTTACCACCACACCTGTCTACAGTGCTCTTAAAACATTTTCTTGTTGAGCTGAGTCATCTTTGGCAGTATACACTGTAGGAAATTGGGAGGTTTTTGTCTGGGTTCTTTTAGGTTTACATTCCTGTAGTCTTTCTGTTCTATCTTTGTAAAAAAAAAACAAAAAACAAAAAAACAAAAAACCTGAGTTGCGGGGCAGTGGTGGCACGGCCCTTTAATCCCAGCACTTGGGAGGCAGAGGCAGGCGGATTTCTGAGTTTGAGGCCAGCCTGGTCTACAAAGTGAGTTCCAGGACAGCCAGGGCTACACAGAGAAACCCTGTCTCGAAAAAACAAAAAAATAAAACCTGAGTAACAGAAGAGGTAGAAAAAAATATGATACAGTATATAATATATAAAATAGAGAGTTTTTTTTCAGGAGTCTTTGCATCACAGTTAGCCACTCAGCTGTGTCTACCAAGCCTCTGAACACCATTTATAGGGATACTGTAGTGTGAATGAGGAAACTTGTGGGCCATAAGTTTAACATTTAAAAACTCAGAATTAGACATTAATAGTATCTAAGGAAAGATGTTTGATTATGATATTCCCTCTTATTATTATAAGTTTTTGGTGGTGGTGTTGGGACAGGGTCTCAAAAAATAAATAAAATGAACCACCATGTAAAAGTCAAAGATGTGACACGCCTAGTTCCTACAGGAAGTTCTTAGTTCCCACAGGAAGCCTTTTCTCAGTCCTATTCTTAAATTCTGACAAGGCACAGCCAAGCCTTTGTCTGTTGTGTTTGTAATTTCCATGGTGTTAGTTCTCCCTTTATGATCAGTCTCAAGTCACCAAAATTAAGTCTCTGAATTTCCACCACTTAGACACAATATGCACATATTACCTCAGAAACACACATAGCCCTGGCTGTCCTGAAACTCACATTTTCCTCAGCCTTCTGAGTGCTGGGATTAGAGATGCAACTACCACGAGGAAAAGTTAACTGTTTCAGGTTTGAACTGTAAGACTTTAACTAATCCTCTAACCCGTGTTTGAAGTCTTCACAATACATTTTGGTGAAGTATCAATCAGTTTGATCATTTTTACATATCTAAAACCATCATATTCTGCACCAGAACAGGTTTTTTTTAGTTAACACAGAAAAAGGAAGTCAAAAGGTATAGTTTCAAAGTACTGAATTTACTGTGCTCCTGTAGCCTAGGAGCTGAGAGACTTGAGGCAAAGACATAGGAAGCTAGAGCCCAATACATTTAATACTAAACATGAACTATTAGAGTAGGCCAGTGCTGGCACACACCTTTAATCCCATCACTCAGGAGGCAGAGGCAGGCAGATCTT
The DNA here is from genome assembly GCA_019843815.1 of Montemys delectorum. Classification (NCBI taxonomy): domain Eukaryota; kingdom Metazoa; phylum Chordata; class Mammalia; order Rodentia; family Muridae; genus Montemys; species Montemys delectorum. Next base: position 1,188 of record JADRCD010196899.1, on the reverse strand, counting down.
TGTGAGAGGACAGCCTGATCTACAGAGTGGGCGTCAGGACAGCCTGGGCTATACAGAGAAAAATAAAACAAAGAGCCCAAAACTATTAATATACAAAATTAAAGCCTAGTACGCTCAATATTCTCTCCATTTAGAGATGAACTATTATATGCATTTAAACACTAGTTAAACTCAATACTCCCTTTCCTCTACAATCCTGATTTTAAAAGAAAAAAGTATGTGTGGGGTTACATTTCTTATTGCATAACTATTATGGATGCATCCAGAGGCTCAGTCCTGAGATGGCCTAACCCGGGCCTCTCACAGTGCTTCTCTGGCATGTAAATGACCCTCCAGGATGCCTGAGAAGCCCCTCCCCCAGCCAGCCAACCATCCTTTCATAGCAAGCTGAGCACTACCAAGTACAAAGCCAAGTAGGTCAGAGGTCCATCTCTCCTTTCCTCTGTCTGCTTCACTACCTGGTTTGGGCTTTCCTCTCTCCCATAGCCATTTGGTGTGTCCTCTTGTCTGTGTTCTTCTTGACTCTCTTCTCCCTTTCTTCTGCACTCCTTTTATCTCCTTTTCCTTTCTTGCCCTCATTTTTCTCTTCCTTGATTTGAATAGTTTAATCCAAAACGTAGTTTCTGTTACCCATTTTCTCCTGAACTTGAACATATGAGATAGCCCTAAGCTAATTTTATTCAGGGATGGGGTACCCCACCCCATCCCCTCCCTCCCTCTCCCCCCTCACCATATCATGGTAATGAAAAACAGCTATCTACAGGACTGTTAAAGAATGAGAAGGATTGGAGAATCAATGCCCTGTGTGACATCACCACTGAGGTGGGGGGGCGGGGTAGTCACCCAGAGCCCAGCAGAAGGGAGTTAGCCTCCTGGTCCCTGAGAAACATATGAACTATGAGGACTAACAACCAAGTCCTAGGGAAAGGTTTCCCCTCAAGACCCAGCATGTGGCCATGGCCTAACTTATCAGATAAGTGCCTCTGTTTGGCAGATCCTCATTGTGTGCCAGGCACTCCGCTGGATCTTGTGGTAAATGACATCAATGAGAAAGGTCCCTGCCCCCACAGAACTGGCCTTATAATAAGGAACATTCACAAAGAGTAAATAAATAAAATTAGGCGCCGTGGTGGAGGAGATGAGTTGAAAACATGAGAGTGAGAAGTTAGTAAACAATGGGGGGGGGGG
>JADRCD010196898.1:0-18481 GCA_019843815.1 Montemys delectorum | reverse complement strand
CTGTCTGTCTGTCTGTCTGTCTGTCTGTCTGTCTGTCTGTCTGTCTGAAGTGGGCATGTCAGAGTCAGCTCATGGGCAGGTGCAATTAGGATATTGTCTCTGGAAAGCCAGAGTGATATTATGCTAGCATCCATGGACACACTGTTAAGCAGGTTTCTTTTGGCAGGGACTATATCTTGGTGTCAGGTAATGGCCTAGGCTGAGAGAAACGAAAGCTCGTCCTCTGCAGAGAAAACATTCTTTTTTGTGTGCACAGGAAAGGTGTCATCTCTTACATCATTACCAGTCCTGATGGGTGATCACTGGCTGTAGGGTAAAACCATTATGTGCTGGACATGCCATCATAGAGGGTATCCATGGCCTGCTGGTAGGAGGATGTCAACACCTGTACTGGCTGGTTTTGTGTGTCAATTTGACACAGGCTGGAGTTATCACAGAGAAGGGAGCTTCAGTTGGGGAAGTGTCTCTATGAGATCCAGCTGTGGGGCATTTTCTCAATTAGTGATCAAGGGGGTAGGGCCCCTTGTGGGTGGTGCCATCCGAGGGCTGGAAGTCTTGGGTTCTATAAGAGAGCAGGCTGAGCAAGTCAGGAGAGGCAAGCCAGTAAGGAACATCCCTCCATGTCCTCTGCATCAGCTCCTGCTTCCTGACCTGTTTGAGTTCCAGTCCTGACTTCCTCTGGTGATGAACAGCCATGTGGAAGTAAGCTGAATAAACCCTTTCCTCCCCAACTTGCTTCATGGTCATGATGTTTGTGCAGGAATAGAAACCCTGACTAATACAACACCTTTCATCCCTTCTCCTTGTGGGACAAGTTCACAGGCCACTGTTCCTCTGGGCAGAGACAGATGTAGAGCAGGGCCTCTGGCAACAGTCCAGTGTCTGAGGAATCAAAAGTTGCCAAGATTTACCAGTAAGAAAGCTGTAGTTTCTGCTAGGAGGTCGATAGTAGCCTTTGAGAAGCCCAGTCCAAAGAATAATACAGGAAAAAGAAGAGGATGCTGTTGGCTACTCACAGACTGGAAATGACAATGTACTGAGAGTTTGTCAAAATAAAGCCTGTTCATTTCTTAGTGAAGCTTTGGAAACAATGCCCATACTGGGCTGGCTCCTGAGGCTAGAGATGTGCTGGGTGAGCATGAATTTCTATACAGTGGGCTTGGTCTAGTTGACAGAACCCTTTGATTGTTTAGAGACTATGTCTCAGGTAGCCCAGGCTGGCTTCAAACTCACCAGGTATCTGACACTGTTGATCTTCCTCCCCAACCTCTTGTGCTTAGAGGACAGACGTGTGCCACCTCACCCAGGTAAGCAAGGCAGTTTGTGAAGCAGTGGGGCATGGTGGTTGTCACTTGTAGCTGTGCTTGCTCTTTCACCATGGGCCCTCCACATCCATCCTGAGTTCCCCACTACGGACTCTCAGCTGTCTTTGGGGTTCAGCTGGGTTCACCATGGGCCCCTTCAGATCCATCCTGAGTTACCAAGGACTACACTACTGTCCTTCAGCTGTCTGTGAGGTTTAGCCAGAAGCATGCCGGCTCCTCCCACTGGAGCTACAGGGAACTTGCTCCTCTTCCCTTCCAGGCCGGGAATTTGGGAGAAGCCTGTCTGTGATCACTCCTGGGTGGTACCTGTCTCCATGGCTCAGATCCTTTACCTGTTCTCAGGCTTCAGGTGACAGCTGCTTCCAGTTCTCGCTAGTCTTACTAGTCCCCATCTTCTGTCGAGAATCTTTGTGAAGGTTTTCCCCTAAACCTTTCAACTATTTCTGCTTGAGCCACGAGGTGCTTCAGGCCCTTTCTCCACTTGAATAAAGGCCAAACCATAGTAAGTCACAAAGAATGGGTTCAAAAGCTCACTTTTTAAGTCTATTTTCTTTGACAATGTCACTTTATTGTCATCAATAAGGAAACTGCCACCATTTTTACTTTCTCAGCATGTATCTGTGTGACGTGGTGACACTGCAATCCTAGTACTCAGAAGGCTCAAGCCCAGCTTGAGCATTGCTTGGACAGTTTTATATTAAAATGCTCCTTCCCCAGGAGCTTTAGTCACTCAGGTCCTGCGCTAAGGATTAAAAGGAGTAGGGAGACATTTTCTCTTCACTTCTTCTAAGTTGGTAGTCTTGCCCTTTCTCCAGTTCCAACACAGCCCCTCCTATCTACCCACGGGCAGCTTGGGAAGGCTCAGGGCTTCACCAGTCCGGCTGCAGCCCTGTCTGGGTGGGTGTCTCCTCTCCTGTGCCCCACCCCCCCCCCTCTCTCCCTGGCCACCTGCAGTGATGCATGATTGAGGGGCATCTTGGGGCTTCCGAGCAGTGTCCATCTGTCTGCCCCATCCAGGTTCTACACCAGCACAGTTCATAGCGCCCTGCCCCTCCACCATCCACCTGCAAACCCTGTTTTATACAACTCCACCAGCCTACAGCCTACTTTTGAGATACTTTTCTCTTGGGATTTGGGGTCTGCCAAAGTTCACGGAGTATGAGGGATGAACATTCCCAGAAAATCCGAGCTTGAGAGCACCCCTACACCGTCAGGCCAACTTCAAGCATGTCCACCACCTGTGAGATCTAACAGGCTCCAGAGGATGGCAAAAAGCTCTCCCCTCACCTGGGCTAATTGCTCAATTGTTGGCTGTGAGAAGATCTGGCCACCTCAGGTAAGAGGCTATAAAGGCAGTGTCAGAAGAAGGGGTGCAGCCCACTTTACACTGTAGCCCTTCTAACCAGGGCACACTTATATTCACAATCTTTCAGAAGTCTGTAATACTGGGAACAAAAACTCACAGCTACTACAGAGAATAGTCCTTTATTTCCGGAGCAGAGGCTAGAGCTGGCCACAGTGGGCTTGCAGTTCCCATTCCCTCATGTCCAAGAGGCCAGCCTCAGCACCTCCTGCTTCAGTGCAAGGAGGGCTCGAGAACAGCTGGCTCCAGCAGCATCCACGGTGGGCCTTCTGTAGAATGCACAGGAGTCAATTAGGTCAGGTCCAAGTGCAGGCTTCCTTCCCATCACAGCCTTCGAGCCTTCCGGGGTCGACAGCCATTGTGTGGCACAGGGGTGTTGTCTGTGATTGAGATCACCTCCAGGCCCCCCATGGTCAGCCCTTTGATGGCAGACTGGAAAGATCAGAAATAGGCAAATGGCATGGTCTTCAAAATGAGAAGGATGGAAGCTCACTGTTAATGCCAACGATTCCAGCCCACTGCCTCCACCTTGTGTTTTACGGTCTGAGAACAGGCTCTCTCCACACACTCTGGTAGCTTTACAGGAGTGCTTTCTTCTCCTGGGACACACACACACACACACACACACACACACACACACTCACACCCCAACATTTAGCTCTTTTAAAGTCAGAGAGATGTCACTTTCTTGGGGGAAGCTATAGCCCCACTGGTCTCAGAATCCCTCTCAAGGTGCCCAGTGCCTTGACCCCTTCTCCATTGCATTTACTAGTCTGTGCTGAAGATCTGCTTGTGATGGTCCCCCAGAGACCACTTTTCCATTCCCAGGGGCTGGCACTCAAGGTAACAAATTAATCCATGACCCAGGCTTGCTCTGTTGGGGATTAGCAGATCACAGTAACAGAAAGGAACTTTAAACAATACCATGGAAACTCACTAAGGTACATTTCTACTCTTCACACACACACACACACACACACACACACACACACACACACACACTGTAGAGAACCCCTAGTTAACTTACCCAGCGTCCTGGTCCCATGCCTTTCACTACGACTCTGATGTGGGTCACTCCCTTTCCTGTGGCTTTCTGGAGAGAGGCAAGTGGTCAGTGCACCTGAGACAGTGCTGCAGCGCAATCTCTGGCCACTGTCTCCAGGAGACATGGGATAATGGCAACAACAGAAGCAAACAGCGAGGCAGAAGACACAGAAGGAAGCTAAGGATGTCCAAGTGAAGATGGACAAGGAACGAAGGGTACAGATCTGCACTGCCACCTAATGGACACTTGTAGATATTGCCTGATTTTCCTCCAAATGCTGAGGTGTCAAGGTCGGGCCCACTTATAAAGTGGGATTTAGTATCTTTACAGTTAAGCATGTGTCCAGATTATAAGCACATTCACTATGGGTCCTGGAAGATACACAAAAGCTACCACGCAGAGGTCCTCCCAACAATGGCATGTGCTACTTAGCTGACTGTGCTCTGTCTGATGGACAATGACATCATTCTGCGTTTTGGTGGTCATTACTCATAGCAATCAAAGGTTTCCTTATGTCTAGCTTTAAAGGTCAAGGTGTTCCTTCAGGAAGTATTCTACTTGTCAGAGTACACACATTTGTGGTCTCTGCTATAGCAGAAAACATACAGCTCTGGCTCAAGGCCCATCTGGGTTCACGTCAGAGAGCTGAACTGGCTGCTTGACTCTGACCAATTGCCCAGAATCCGATTCTCTTGAAAGAGTAGATAATAATAGCAGGCTCTTCTGAAGACATGGTAATAATGAAGTGTCTGAAATAGAGTTGCTTAATTTGCTTCTAGAAAGATCTATGACACTTCACTTTGGGACCTGTGCTATAAGACATGCTTCCTGAATAGAATACAACCCATTATTGGTCTTTAATGGAAGGAGCATTGGTTCCGAAGCCTTCAGCACTCTGGTTGTTCCTCTAAACATAAATGACATCTTCCTCTCCACTGAAGCTGAACAAGAGAGTTGGTAACCTTTCTACAAAGGCCTCTTAAAGCAGCTGCAGTGTCAGGGCATCTAACAGGGATAGGCAAAGATCTCATTGCTTCTGAATCTGGTTTCTTGAGACTTCCCCACCATAAGTCACAGGGAAAGTAGAGCCACATGGTCAGGTACTTACTGCTGCAGCAGCTATGCCTGCTGTCTGTGCGGCGATGCCGGTGCCCTTCTTGGCATTGCGAAAGCCCTCTGTGCCACAGGAGGCCCGGGCCAGGGGTGTGTTGGCGGCAGAGACTACCTGGATCTGTGTGCTGGGAAAAGGAGGCATATAGCTCTACTACTGCTCAGGGAGGAAGGGAGCTTGCTAACATCCTTAGGAGCCACACTGAGAAAGAAAAGAAGGTCACTAGCTCCCTCTGTTATGCTAAAGGAAGATGGGAAAATCACACACTTAGGGGGAGTGCCAAAATCCAAGGGCAGGAGGGCATCACCCCAAGGACCCACTTCCACCTGAATGAAGCCTTCCCTGTAGCAGCATTTACCCTGATGTGACATCGCTTGGAGTTTTATAAAAACCTACATGTTTCACATTAGGCAACTGTTAAAAAAAAGACAATACTGAGAAGCTTTCGAGTGTCTTCCACTCCAACGACAGAAAGAACAGTGTGTGAGGATGGCTTAATACTCACAGGCGCACTCACATGGTGGAGAGAACTAATTTGTACACATTGTTCTCTGACCACCATGTGCTTACGCTCCACTCCCAACAACTAAGTAAAAATGTAATAAGACAATTTAAAAAAAGTTTATGAATAAATGCCAGAGATCTGTCACATCGCTCTGCTCCAACAATGACCACGTCACATCCAAATACAGTGTCCTCTAAACCTATAACATCCCCTCATCAGTGGACTGTTTTGAAGCAAATCTATTACCTATCATTTCAGAGTTCCACAAAACCAGTTCCCTATAATATTATTACAGTGGATAATTCAAATGCTTGTGACATTTTATTCTGTGACCAAAAATTATTTTAAATGAAACTTTTTTCTAATTTGCTCTAAAATGGTAAACTGTAATCAAGACTGACATTAAGAAAATCCTAAGGTATATGTTCTGTCTCCCCTTTGGTTATCATCACCCTGCTTCCTGCAGAGCTTTCTGGGTGCTCTTGGGAAGGGGCAGTGAAGGGGAGCTGTCCAGGAGACCTATCAGGTCAGCCCTGAGCAGGGACACCTGCTTGTTGGTCTGGTTGTGGCGTTCACCCCTCCCCTAGGGTCTCTTACACTTCAGGCCCTGCACAGAAACATTCTCATGCAGGGCGTACTGAAAGGGAACAGACGCAACAGAAAGAGAGCTCAGAAGCTGTGTCTGCATTAGCTAAAGAGAAGGAAGGGAGATGCTGCTGTAGGCTCCGTGGCTCTTGTGGGCTCCCACTCCAGGCCAGGATTATCGTCCCTGGCGCTGTGCTACAACTGTGTGGCAGGCAGGCTGCGACTGAAGCCTGCAAAGCTATCACCGGTGCCCTGTGCTCCTGCAGCTGGGAGCCCAACTGCACCTGTGTCTTGTGCTAGCACACCACAGCACACAGTAGTCTCTCCTTCACTGCCACACTTAGTCCTGCTAGGGAAGGGGCAGCGCACAGGGCCTAAGGTAAGAAGGCTAAATAAGTAAGAGGCTTATATATTCTGGCTACTTTACAAATAAATCATGGATCTGAATATTGCTTCTCTCACCATTTGCTTCTGATGCAGTCCTTCTGATCCTTGCATAGAGGTCCCAAGGAAGGCAAAAAACCTTACAATTACACTGTACTAAACCTATACTTATATTTTCATGAAACTTAAGTAAGCTTATAAAGAAAGAAAATGGTTTCCCTAAACCAGATGAAGCTAGCATCTGACACCCCGACTTCTACTCCAGGAAGGCTGGAGGCAGCAGCAGTCCACAGGGGACTGATTTGGACACCCTAGGGGACTCGAGCAGGCACCGCGAGGCAGCAGCAGTCCACAGGGGACTCATGTGGGCACCATAGGGGACTCGAGTGGGCACCGTGGGGGACCCAGGCGGGCACCGTAGGGGGCTCGAGCAGGCACCCTGAGGCAGCAGCAGCCCACAGGGGACTCGAGAGGGCACCGTAGAGGGTTTGAGCGGGCACCCTGTTCTTACTTGTTGTAGGTTGCTTTAATGTGTGCAATTGGGACTTCCTCAAATTTCATCCCTGCCCACTGCAGAGAGCTCTCCTGTCCTGGGACCGGAGGGTAAATGCTGCAATCAGAAGAAACATTTTCTTTAACTTCCCGACTGTTAGTTCCTTAAATCAAAAGAAATACATGCTTACAAATAAAATAAAATAAAATAAAATAGGTTGAGTATGGCGATGTACACTTGTGAGCCGAGGAAGGTGGGGACAGGGTGGAAAGCTGAATTCAAGGCTAACCAGTGATACGGCTTAGGATATGCCGTAAGACTGCCCAGCCTCTGCTCTCCACCACCGACAAAGGCCTCCAACCTCCCAAGCAACCCTTCCCCCAACACACGCACCCAATCAAAAAAGTGCAGACAAACCCCTGTCTCTGGAGGAGGCTCTCTGCACCTGGTACTGTTCAAACCTTCTGGGCACCCTCGTGTTTCGGCGTTGGGAACACGGGCCTCATAAGTGTGCTGGGTTACTGGGGTACCCTGAGGCTAGAGTCTTCAAGTTCAGGTGGAGAACTCAAGTCCAAAGAGAAAGAGGGCTAGCACGCATGGAGAGCCAGGCCTTAGACCCAGGAGACTGGCATTGGGTCTGTGCTCTACTCTTTAAAAGTGCACACACACAGAGCACTGTCATTCAGCACTTCAGATGGGAGTCAAGTGGCTGTTTCATTATGCCTACACACCTAAATCAGACGCAGACTTGTGCCCACACACCCACACTGTATTTCTACTATGCTGAAAACACGCTACCATTCAAGCACCCCCCCCCCCCGCCCCATCTGCTTCTGTAGGGATATTTTCAAAAGCTCAGCGCAATGCATTGTTTCCTGCGGCCCAGCCTTAGCATGATGCTCAGCCCCTGTGGGCAGCTGGCCTGTCAGCTTCTGTACTAAGAAGGAAAGTGTCCCAGTCCTGTAGATGACATTACTGTTTCAGTACTGTTTCATTTCTCCGTGGATTTTCCCTCCTCTGTTGCACAAATACAAGTCTAAGTCTGAGTAAAACCAGTACAATGCCATTTATATAGCAAGATTTAAACTAGGAGCCCAAGCCACTTAATCTAGGGCATGGCCAAGATCAGGACTTAACTTCTCAGGTTCAGCTGGGCATGGCAGTGCATGCCTGTAACCCCAGCCAGGAGAGGAACCATGAGTTTAAGACAAGCTATGATGACAGAGTTCCTGGTCCTCCTGGGCTACATAGCAAGAGCCAATCTTAAAACAAAACAAGATCCTCCCAGGTTGAAGGTATACTGAGCTCTTTTGGGGAAGGCTCTAAGAAAGAGAGAGCTTTCTGGGACTAGTCTTTCTGCCTTCTCTCCTGGCAGGGAGATGTGGTAAGGTGCTTCATTTGCTAATGGACTGTTTTATTTTGTTCTGGAGGCGGGGCGGGGGGGGGGGGTTGTCTCAGTATATAGTTGTAGCTGGCATGGAGCTCACTATGTAGACCAGGCTATCCTCCAATACAGGGATCTATCTGCCTCTGCTGGTACTGTTCTGGGATCAAAGGTGTGCTCTATCACGCCTGGCTTAACTTAAAATACTTAAAAATGCAAATACAAGCAACTAAGGAATACTGAAAATGGGAGATCCAATATCAAGTGGTCAATCCTGAGGTAATATACATACAAGTAACATTATGCAGACTGATCAGGTCATATTTATATAGTTAGGAATACACCTCCTCCAACAGTTTAAAAAAAAAAAAGAAAGAAAAAGAGACTATACACTTGAGAAGGAGAAAACAGGATATAAGGGAAGTATTACAAAGAGAAAATGGAAGAGGGGGATGATATAGTTCATCTGGCACTACTTCTAAGTAACTATTGATTATTTCAGCTAGATCTCCAAAAGATCTGCACTTTTCTGTCTAAATTTTGTCTCCTTTAATTGTCATCTATTCTACCTTGGCTATGCACTTCTTGAGGGTCACAGGCAGCCATTATCATTACCAGGACCTGTATCATAGTTGGCTTCGAGCATTCCTGGCCACCCCCATCCCCTTGCAATCTTCAGGGCAAGGAGCCTGTCAGATCGCTGCCACTCCACATACCTCAGGTACTATTTCTCTCTTCACGGGGATTAAATACTAGTCTCAACTCCCTTGTCTCTCTTCACATTTTCCTGGCAAATTCCCAGCCCTTGTTAAATCCATCTCTCTAGACAATTTGAGTCTGTGCAAATACATCATGGTTGACTGGTCTCTACACCAGGGCTCTTTGACTGACATTTTGGGTAAAACACTTCTGTGGGTGGCTGTCCTGTGAACAGTGGGGTGCTTGGTAGCATCCCTGGCTTTACTTCATTGGATTCTATCTCCTAATTTATGGCCACTAGAACTTTTTAGACCCTGCTAAGTCCCCTGGGGATGGGGTGGGGGGCAAAATCTGTCCCTACCAAGACCCAGTGCTTCATCTTAATGAATTGCCAGCATCAAGCAGGCTCTCGAGATGCTCGCCAATCATCCTCAGTTCAATTATCCTCCCACTCTCCTGGATGCCTCTTCTACATTTCCTTTTGTCTCCGTAAACATCCGAGCCCTTCCTGTTTCCTCAGGGCCAGCTGATGGCCTCTGCAGAGAAATAGAATCAATCAGACTTTCTTCCAGCTTCCACCACTGAACATCTGTGCCCATGGCCTTTGAGGACTCTACTGTTGTGAAGCTCCAGCTGCATTATTAGCCCCACAAGGACACTGCTCTGGCAATGTTCCCACTTCAGTATCAGTCTTTCTCTGGCTCCCAGAAGCAAAATATACGGTCATGTCATAAAGCCAAAACAAGAACAACAAAAAAAATAACCTCCCACATTTTAAACCCCAAGTTCCCAAGAGCTTCTCATTCTCCCTTACAGCAAAGCCTCCTTAAAGGAATGACAATACTTGTTTATGTTCTTTGAAACCAACCCACTCCGATGAGAAGTTACTTCTGACCTCTCCATCAGAAAGGCAGTAGTGAAGGTCACCAACCAACTCCATACTGTTAAATCCAATGAGCAATGACGCTATCTGCCTGTCACCCCATCCTGCCTGCAGTGCCAAACACAGCTCAGCTCCCTACTTTGTACCACACTAGTAAGAAACTCTTGTCTGGTTTTCTTTCTGTCTTGGGGAGGATTTTTCTTTCGCTGGTTCTTCCTTCCCCCAGATATCTGTCTATATGACATCTCTACTTCTACTCTGATGCTAAGTGTCTCAAATGTTTTCTTTTATTATACATGATTACACAAGGCCTTTTGAAAGCAAGCATAAGGCATCTTAAACTTAAGCACATAGATTTCAACTCCCAGTCCTTGTCATTTCAATATAGAACAATTCCATATTTTCAGTTGTTTGGCGCCCAATTTTGAGCCTTCACACCTCTCCTTTTCTCACATCTTATATTAACAGATCTGTAGTTGGGTGTGGACGGATGCCTGTAATCCCTAAGCACCCACGAGACTAAGACAGGAGGACTGCCACATATTCCAGGCCAGCCTAGGCTGCACCGCAAGGCTTTGCCTCAAAACAAAATAAAACCAAAGCCCACTGCTCTACCAGTAAAACTATCACCCTGTTCTAGACACCATCATTTTTACCTATTTCTATTGCTTTCTAACTGCTTTCAAGTCTTCTCAGCTTCTATTCTTGCTCCCTATGGCCTAACATCAACACAGTGGCTACAGACTCTCTAAAGAGTAAGGCTGAAGCTGGGGTATGCTCTAGTAATCCAGGCACCCAGGAGGCCAAGGCAAGAGGATTATGAATCTGAGGGTAGTCTGGGATGCACAGCAAGGTCATCCTAAAAATGAACAAAAGAATGAATGAATAAATGAATAAAATGGCATCAACTCTTCCCAGAACTGGACAGGATATGGCTATGCTTGATGGCCTGCTGGCTGAGAGGGCCTTTACTGTTGGAGCAGGGATATGACCCCAACCATCCCAGGAGTGTCTGGGATTGCCAAATGAATGGCTACAGTCTTGGATCAAATTCCAAGCAGATAGCTCCTCACTGGCCGCAGTGGGCAAAGTGTAAAAGCTCCAGGGAGACAGGGGTGTCCTTCACCATTTGGATCCTTGTAGAACAGTGGTCCTCAGTGTTCTTAATGCTAGGACCCTTTAATACAGCTCCTCATATTGTGGCGACCCCCCCAGCCAGAACGTTATTTTCGTTGCTACTTCATGACTGTAATTTTGCTATTGGATTTAGGTGACCCCCTCTAAAGAGGTCACAACCTACAGGTTCCAAAACGCCTTTCCACAGATGTTACCCTTGCCTGTAATGATCACACTGATCTTGTCCAGCTGAGTTGTCCTATTCACTTCCGCACGCCGCAGTTCTTTAAGTCTTGCCTGACTCCCTTATCAGTGTCTTACTCTCTTAAATGTTCAACTAGCTCTTACCTCTCTTATCGTGCTGATCAGAGTATGGTTAAAACATTTGCCTGTGTGTTGTCCTTGCAAGTTTGTGTACTACTTCTGGGGAGAAATAACCTCGATTTCCAGTGTTTAGCACGGTACTCAACAGGTAGTAGGTTTTGGTAACCGTTACACAGTTGTGAAGTGAACATATATACAGCCTGCATATGTAGTGTTAATACTAGTGGGATGCTGCAGGGTGCCAGTTCCCAGGGCTAGGTACAAAAGAAAGGCCCGATCTAAGATGTGCAGTTAGTGGAGTCCTTCAAGACATTTTGTTTTGGAGGCAGAGAGAGTTGCTAGTCGGACCTAAAGCCTATCTCACCAGGAAAAGAATGCTAGTATTTATACACACTGGATACTTAGCTAACAGTTGCTAATTGAACAGCTACGTTATGCCACAGCTCATCCCTCTAGGCATTATCTCCACTTTTAGGGTGCTGATTTGCACAAGCACGGCCAGGAATGAACTTTTTCTATGATTCTGGACGGTGACGGGCAGAAGTCACAGGATGCGAGTTTCCAGAGGGCTGGATCCACTTAACCCTCACCTGAAGCGACTCGGAGCCACTTGCTTTTCAGTGTTCTGCCTGGCAGCTGAGTCTTCTAACCTCGGGGCTCCGGTGTGGATATTCTTAGCTGGGGCAACGGCCACAAGCCTGGAAAAAAAAAAAAAAAAAAAAGAGTCCGGTGAGGGACCGGGTTAACGGTGTTTTGGGAGGTCCAAGTGGCACACAGGAGTGGAAGGCACGCGGGCAGGCTCGAGAGTGACAAGTGGGCTCGAAAGCGCAATCCTTACCTGGTCATCCCCGGTCCAGCCCAGGATCGCAGGAGCCACAACCCAGAGTTTCTTACAACCTGCATGACTGATATTGACCCTCGTCAGCTCCGGTCCGCGGCGCTTGGTTTCGCTGCAGCCAGCACCATGGGCATCTGTGGGAGTGCTCACATAGAGAAATTACCTGATTGCTTTTAAATTGTCTTGTAAGTATTTTTCTTCACATTTAAATGCTCTATAACCCATTTGTACGAGGATCTTCCCCCTTCCTTGTGGTCTAACACTAGGATTTCACCTACCTCTCCCAAAGGCAATGGTTCATTCTACTTGGTAAACCTGCCCCCTCGCTGGCTCGCGTTGCCTCATGGGAACTTGGGGTTGGCTGACGGCTCTGCCTGGTGCCGCGGTACCTTGTGGGAAGACGGAAAGATGGCGGCGCCCATAGGGCGTACTCTTCTAGGGGTGGCTAGAGGCTGGCGGCAGCTTGACAGACTCTGGGCAGGTAGTTCTCGTGGCCTGTCCCTTCAGGCTGCGCCCTCCAGCAGCCGGTCTCCATGGCGCTTGTCGGGCGCTTTGTGCCTGCAGCGGCCACCGCTGGTCACCAAGCCGCTCACCCCATTGCAGGAAGAGATGGCGGGTCTATTACAGCAGGTAAGGCAGGCACGGGCTCTGTAGTGCGGCGGAGGGAAACCTCGGAGGGAACCAAGGAGGTCTTGATACCATGGTGACTCTGGTACTTTGTGTGACCTGGAGAAAATCATTTCACTTCCCGATCGTTAGTGATACCTGCACTGAGTTGGGTTAATACACCTGTTCAAAGAGTTTTTAAATAGCTTGTTTTCGCTTGAGCATTTAGTGTAGATAGTTTCTTACTTGTTCATTCAATATAGTAGGGATCCAGTGGTGAACAGGAATCACTTTCTGTAACTTAGGAGCTCTCAGATTACAGGGAAGTCTTTGTGATGTTAGGAAGAACGTCGTGGAGATAGTGAGCACGACCTTAACATGCATGTGGTAAAGTTTACTTTGTTTTACCCCATGGAGAAATTTCTGTGAAGGACAAGTGAGGAAATACAGGCAAAAACTCATGTGTAGTTGCAGTCAAGCTGTTAAGTCTCAGTAGATAGTGATGAAAGGTCTTACATATCCCTAAACTCCGAAAGGCTTTTGTCTTGGGAATACTAAGGGAAACTCTCTTCAGTGCTTTTTGCTCAATTTATTCACTTGCTTGACCTTTTGTTTTTCGTTATAACAATCTTTTTTTTTTAACCAAATAGGTATCTGTGCATCTGTGTGCAAAGCGATAGGCAATTGTAGATATGACAGGCACATACTGTTGGTTCTCTGAGAGTTTCCAGTAGTGGGGTACAGTCAGTAACCAGTCCTATGACTAATTACAGACTTTGGTAAGTGCTACTAAGGAAAACACAGTACTAGAAGAGTTTTACACAGAACTACATAGGTTTTGATTTTCGTGAGAAGTGTCCAGGAATATCTTTCTGAGAAAGTGGCATTTAAGTTGAAATCAGAAGGATGAATAGAGATGTGAAAGAAATGGCATGAGGAGAGAGTGTAGGAAGAAGGGATGTTGTAAAGTCTTCAGGGCAGGGAAGTCCTTTAATAGATGCTAGTCAGAGACAAGTAGACCTAGGGTGTAGGAAGTGGGCCCAGAATGCCCTCAGTTCTTCTGACAGCCTTACTGCCTGCTTACAGTTCAGTGGGCTTTCTTTCTTCCTTCCTTCCTTCCTTTCTTTCTTCCTTCCGTCCTTCCTTCCTTTCTCTCTCTCTCTCTCTCTCTCTCTCTCTCTCTTTCTTTTTTATCTGTATAGTATTTGATTATATATATTTTTTAAAGATTTATTTATTTATTATATATAAGTGCACTGTAGCTGTTTTCAGACACACCAGAAGAGGGCATCAGATCTCATTATAGATGGTTGTGAGCCACCATGTGGTTGCTGGGATTTGAACTCAGGACCTTTGGAAGAGCAGTCAGTGCTCTTAACCACTGAGCCATCTCTCCAGCCCATTGATTATTTTCTGAGTGTATTAAGAGTTGTACTTTTGAGCCTGTCAAGGTCACAGTAGTTTTTTTTTTCCTTCTCCCTTTTCTTACATTTCCCAGGTAGAGATAGAGAGAAGCCTGTATTCAGACCATGAGCTCCGTGCTCTTGAAGAAGCGCAGCGACTGGCAAAGAAGAAAACTGACTTATATGATGAGGAACAAGAGCAGGGCATTATGCTGGCACAAGATTTAGAAGATATGTGGGAGCAGGCATTCCTACAGTTCAGACCTGGAGCTCGGGAAACAGGTTTGTGACCTCCTGGGCTAACCACAAGGGAGGATGGGAGGGTCTTTTCACTTCCAAACCTAAGGACAGTTGCCTGGCTTCTGCTTTGCATCTTAATGACAAGAAGCTTCAAGCAACAAAACAGTTTTCAGGAAATTAACACCCCCTCCCTGTTCTTTACATCTCCCTAACATGATTTTATGCTTCTTAGAGAACAGGATTTGTGGTAGTGCCTAATAGAAAGCTCTAAAACTCAAAATCCTTGGTTTTAGTAAATCACAGTCCTTTGTTTTTTATTTTTCTCTCTCCTCTGATCATCCCTTTGTAGAAGCCGATAAAAAAAATGACAGGACCTCGTTGCATCGCAAGCTAGACAGAAACCTTGTCCTCTTAGTCAGAGAGAAACTTGGAGACCAAGAGTTTTGGATGCTACCTCAAGTCGAGTGGCAGCCTGGGGAGACCCTTCGAGGGACAGCTGAACGGATTCTGGCCACACTCTCAGGTAACTTCTTTACCTTCTCAATCCCTCCAGATTCATTTCAGGTTGACTGAGACTGGGCATAAGGATAGAGAGTGAGAAGTTTAATGGATACTGGTGAGTAAAAGTTCAGGTCAGAGGCTGGGTGTGGAGGCACACTTATTTAATTCCAGCACCTGGGGGGCAGAGGTGGCAGGGGTATGTCTTTGTGAGTTCACTGCTAGCCTGGTCTATATAGTGAGTTCAAGGACAGCCAGACCTACATAGTGAGAGCCTGTCTCAAAAAACCAAAAACCAACCAAACAAAAATTCTGGCAACGATTATCCTTAGAATAAGTGAGTGTTTTTTATCTTACTATATTGAGATTTTGGTATAATAAACACAATTCTTAGCCCTTCCCTCCTCTCTTCTCTCTGTTTTTTTTCCTTCCTTCCTTCCTTCCTTCCTTCCTTCCTTCCTTCCTTCCTTCCTTCCTTCCCTCTCTTCTCTTCTTCTTCCTCTTTCTTTTCTTTTTCTTTTTCTTTTTTTGGTAGCCAGGGTGGCCTTGGATGTACCTGAGGATGACCTTGAACTTCTGATCCTCTTGCCTGAGTATTGGGATTATATGCTTGAGCCACAGTCTTATGCAGAACTGAGGACTGGACCCAGAGCCTTGTGTAGGTTAGGCAAACACGGTAGCAGCTGGAGGCATAGCCCCAGCACCAAGTGTTGAAACCTTAGTCGGCAAGTTCATACCTGTGCTGGGAGAAGAATGTGTAGTTCATTGTCTTAATCACTTAGCTACAGTTGCATCATTCAGAATTCTTACACTCAAGAAATACATTTTGTTTTTCAGTACTAGAGATGGAGGTTGGTAGGCAAGCACACTACCACTGACCTCTATTCCTAGCACTGCTGCTTGGTACCATAGCTTATCCATTGGCTCAACTCTAATTGTCAACACTACCTCTGATGTCTTTCTGATGCATGCATCTTTGGGTCTTACTGGTGTGTTCCAAATCGTCCTGTCTTATTTTCACAGCTTTAGCTGTGATGTCCTTCACTTCTCACTAGACAATGGTATTATTAATGTTAGGGGCCAGGTAACTCTTTGTGAGAGACTCTTCTGTGTATTGTAAGGTGTTTAACATCTTTGGCTTCTACTCACAAGCTGCTAGTAGCAATATTTTGTTTCCTACCCCTAGCTCCAGTGTGATAACCAAAAAAACTCTCTCCATATTGCCAGAGAGCAAAATTAGCATGGTTGAGAAACACTATGCTGAAAATGCAAAAGAAAGTTCTGCCCTAGTTTTGCTTTATATCTCCAGTGCTGCTGACATGTGGTTTCTGCATAAAAACCCCTTGTCACTTCTTTGCATAGAATTTTTAACTGTTTTCCATAGACACAAAAGTACCCACTCAGTACAGTTTTTATCCTGGTCCCAATCTCTGCAGATCTTACTGGGTTAATGTAGAATCTGATTTCTAGTCGAGGAGAGCCCTGTGTTCCTTGAGTCAGTGGATTTGCAAGCATCTGTCTTTGTGGCATGCAGATCCATTTAGGAAGAGTGAGAGCTCTTCATCCCAGGCTCCTGCGTGTGCAGGCAGTTTATGCAGGAAACATTTCGGTGGCTACCATTTTCAGGCCTTTCTGGCAGTGGGTGACAGTGATGAGTTGGGCATTATGCCTGTGCTATGATTGCTCCTGGTGTCGTGGGGAATATGTTCTTTCACCTACACCGTTGCGCCATAAAGGTTTATTTACACATTTTGTTCTAGCTAGAATTCTGAGTTCTCTGAAGGACGGGAATCTGTTCTTCTTCAGAGTTCTCAGCAGTACCTCATTCTGGTATTGAGTAAGTGGATTTGGTAGTTGTGTAAGCACATGGCCACTTGATTGGCTGCGCCAGGATAAGAGCTCCTAGGACATGTCAAACATTTGTATGCCCCTGGAGCCTTTCTCACTAGGGTCTTTAGTCTATAGGAGAGGTCACAAGCTACACGGCTTCTGTCAGTCTCTTAGCTGTCACCTAGGAATTGGCAGTTGTGGTTTTTTTTGGGTGCAGTCTCGGGTTCCCTCATACAAGCATGCTTGACGGATGCTTGCTCAGCTCTACCTTCTTCCTGCCTTGTGGAACGGGCTTCTGTCTTGGCACATGGTTTCTTTTAATATCCCATTGAGTAAATGCTTAAGGAAATAAAGGGTACCAAGTAGGTATATTTATATTTAATAAACACATAAAATATAAATTGATGGTAAATAAGTTTATTACACAGTTAATAAAGTAGTAAATTTAAAATGGGACAGCAAAGAAGAATTTTCACAATAAATATTTAAGAAAAGCAAAAGTACATTCCGTCCCTACTGGCTCCACCCTTCTGTAAGATGAAATTTCAGGAGGTAAGGTCACCGTGTCAAAGGTGTGCATGTAGAGGAGGTGAGGATTTGGGAGCCAAGCCTGCTTAACTTCGAGTGTGTGGTGATAGGAACTGCTACGGTGGAGCCTGCTTATCTGGACCTCACCAGTGTAGGAAATTGTCCTTATTTTAGCTTGCAGCAGTGGCAGAAGTAGAGATAATCTCTCTTGAATTAGTGTGTAATGTTTGCCTCTTTGCTATTGAGACCAACCATCTTTTCCTATGCTCATTGTGTTTCTTAAATCTGTGAACTGTCTGCTCAGATTCCTCATTCCTGTTTGTAGTGAAATGTTTTTTAGCTTGATAATATTTTAATCTGTGTTTTCCAGATTATAGAAAAATTATATACCTTATTCAGTTAAGTTTGGAGGGTGCAGGAGAATATAAAGATATGTGCCATTATAATCCCACCACTCCCAGATGCCTGCTCAGATACTTGCTTTAGCATGTGAACATACTTCATATGCAAATTCATCTGGTGCTAGTAATGTTTGGTTAAGTTGAGAGCATGAGTTCCTGCGTGTGTTTAAGGACATCAGCCCCTAGTAAGCGCAGCACGAGAAGCCCTTTCCCCTTCTCTGAGGCATGCTCACTGACCATGCTTTTCCTTGCACTCTTAGAAACCATCTGGACATGCTCAAGCACATAAAAATTAAATTACTTTTATTTATTTGTGTGTGTGTGTGTGTGTGTGTGTGTGTGTGTGTGTGTGCGCGTGTGGTCATGCACATGCTATGCATGGAGTGTAAGGTCAGAGAACAATTCATGTGGACTGGTTCTCTCAACCATGTGGTCCTGCCCTATCAGCAGGCTTGGTGGTGAATATCTATACACCCTCTGCGTCATCTCCCAAGT
The DNA here is from genome assembly GCA_019843815.1 of Montemys delectorum. Classification (NCBI taxonomy): domain Eukaryota; kingdom Metazoa; phylum Chordata; class Mammalia; order Rodentia; family Muridae; genus Montemys; species Montemys delectorum. The sequence continues at coordinate 425 of JADRCD010196898.1, read as the reverse complement.
CCTGACTTCCATTTATTTTGAGATAGGATCTCACTGTGTAGCCCAGGCTGGCCTAGAACTCACCACGTAGTCCTGTTGGCCCTCGAGTTTGCAGCTCTCTTGGCTCAGTCTCCAGAGTGCAGAGGAAGAGAGGCATTGCCCCAAGCCTGGCTCCCAAGTGCTTCTTGATACTGTGAGATATTGTTTTTTTGTTAAGTGTACTGAAAATGCTTTTCTGAGTCTTTTGAGACAGGATCTCATGTAGTCCAGGCTGACCTCGAACTGACTACATAGCTAATGGTGACCTTGAACTGCTGATTCTCCTGCCGCCATCTCCCAAGGAGCTGGTTGCTTTGGGAACATTGGGAGTGTTGGTGTCACTAACATATCCAGTGTATAATTTTATTTCTGTAGTGTGCACGTGTGTGTGTGTGTGTGTGTGTGTG